>PIJE02002282.1:10525-33192 GCA_002895965.2 Coryphaenoides rupestris
ACGGCCGGGAGAAACACTGCGGGCCCTGGCCAACGATATAGAGAGCCTGTCACGCCGAGCATACGCCCACATGCCACCATCAGTGCAGAGCGAGCTCCCTCGGGACCCCTGGCTCTGTACCCCTGTCGTCATCGGTCGAAGGAACCCAGCAACTCGGCCGGGGGGGTGGGGCTCCACCTTCCGCAGGAGCAGATGACGGCATTCCGGAGCACGTTGTCGTGGTTGGGCACACCTGGGTGGGGGACTTTTGTCATGTTCCTGTCACTGTCGAGGGGGTAGATTGTTCGGCCTTGGTGGATACAGGGTCTACCGTGACTCTAGTGAGGCCGGACATTTTACCAAGCTGGACCGAATTGCAGCCTACAACTGTGCAGCTCCGCAAAGGTCACAGGGGAGAGGGCACCCATGAAAGGGAAAGGGTTGCTGTCCATCTGTGTGGGGGGTAGGACGGTCCCTCCACCAGTGTGGGTAGCTGCTGTACAGGACCCCTGTATTCTGGGGTTGGATTTCCTAAGGTGCACAGGCTGCCAGCTGGACCTTGAGAGGGGGACTATTGGCTTCCAGGGAGGGCCGACTGTCTATATGGCCCCATCAAACACCCCTCACATCCAGCCCCCACCGATGACAGCGCAGGCACATGTCCCTAGCCCCACGGACCCCCTGGCAACCCCCTCCATGAGCCCAGTCCCCATCCCTTGCTCTGCCCAGTTTCCACAGACAGGGAAGAGACGGTGCTGTCGGCTGTACGGGTCATATGGCAGGGTAACTGCGATGGACTCGACCCCCAGCAGCAGGAGCAGCTGTGGCAACTACTGGCGGAGTTTAAGGACAGCTTCGCCCTGAGTGAGAGAACACGGGGGCTCCTTCCAGGCGGCACTTGACTCACTACGCCGGGTGCTGGAGAGGGTAGCTGCGGCAGGTTTGAAGCTCCACCCCGACAAGTGTCATTTCTTGAGGAGAGAGGTGACTTTCCTCGGACAACAAGGTGGGGGTGGGGGCATCAGCACCATGGAGGACAAAGTGAAAGCTGTCCATGACTGGCCGATCCCAACAGACACCAGACAACTGAAAAGCTTCCTCGGTTTAGAGTCCTACTATAGGTGCTTTGTGAGGGGCTTTTCCTGTGTGGCCGCTCCTCTGTTCCGTCTGTACAGAAAGACAAGGAATTCGTATGGGCAGAGGAGTGCCAGGCTGCCTTCCAGGCCCTCCAGGGACTTCTTAGCAAAGCCCCGGTGCTCTCTCCCCCTGACCCTGCCCTGCCTTTCATCCTAGATACGGATGCTAGTAGCGTCGGCACCGGCGCTGTGCTGGCGCAGGAGGGGCCAGAGGGAGAGTGGGTAGTGGCGTATTACAGCAGGACATTTAACAAGGCTGAACGCCGCTACTGCGTCACCCGACGTGAACTGCTGGCCATTGTCAGAGCAGTTCGCCACTTCAAGTACAACCTCTGCGGCCTGCCCTTCACGGTACTGAGGACTGACCTCTCCGCGCTCCAGTGGCTCATGTCCTTCAAGGAGCCAGAAGGGCAGGTGGCGCGGTGGATCGAAGAGCTCCAGGCCTACAGCTTCACTGTGGAATACAGGGCAGGGGCACGCCATGCTAATGCAGATGCCCTCTCCCGACGCCCTTGCAGCAAGGACAGCTGCTGTCACTGTGAGCGGAGGGAGAGCCGCGAGGAGGAGATGCTCAGCCAAGAGGAGGGCTGCTCTGCGGTGGAGGTGGTCTGTCGTGAACTCCGGGCAACCTAGACTTGACACGATGGGGTGGAGACAGCAACAGGAGGAGGACACAGACCTTCAACCAGTGCGCCGGTGGGTGGAGCTACAGCAGCGGCCTCCATGGAAAGAAGCGGCCATTCTCTCCCCGGTCACCAAAGGACTGTGGGCCAAGTTTGGGGCGCTGCGGCTGTGTGATGGCGTGCTTCAGCGGGCCTGGAAGAAACCGGCCACGGGAGAGGTGAGGTGGCAAGTGGTGGTGCCTCGCTCCCTGCATGAGGAAGTGCTTCGGGCGGTCCATGGGGCTGTGGGCTCAGGACACTTTGGGGTGACTAAGACCCTCCGCCGCCTCCGCCAGGGGTTCTACTGGGGGCAGCACAAGAGGGACGTCGAGGACTTCTGTCGCCAATGTGATAGCTACACAGCCCGGAAAGGCCCCCACGACAGGTCACATGCCCAGCTCCAGCAGTGCCCTGTGGGGCTCCCCATGGAGAGGGTTGGGGTGGACGTGGTGGGACCACTACCCTGTACTGAGAGGGGGGAATAAGTATGTCCTCACGGCCATGGATTATTTTACCAAGTGGCCGGAGGCGTACGCTCTGCCTGACCAGGAGGCAGAAACCATAGCGGACGCTTTGTTGGAAGGGATGATTAGCCGTTTTGGGGCAGCAGAGTCCATCCACAGTGACCTGGGGAGGAATTTTGAATCCCGTGTGTTTGCAGCTTTGTGAAGTAGGCTGGACATGCAGAAGACCCGCACTACTCCTCTGCACCCCCAGAGCGATTGCCTGGTGGAGCGGTGTCATCGCTGTATGGAACAGCAGCTGGCTATCGTCTCGGCAAAGCACCAGAGAGACTGGGATACCCATCTGCCTCTGTGCTCCATGGCATACCCGGTCCGCGCATCCAAGAGTCCCAACTTCCTGTACTCCCAGACTCTCGAGCTGTGTCTGGGCAGAGAGCTCCACACACCAGCCGAGCTGGCGTTTGGCAGGCCAACCCGATTCCCCCCCCTGTCCCCCTGGTCCGGAGTATGCCAGGGCGACCTCATGGACCGATTTGGAGATGGCTTCACTCCTTTGCCATGAGGCAGCTGCTGAATGCAGGGGAGTAGGCAGAAAAGAAGCTATGATGACACTCCGTGGGCAGGCACTTTGTGACTGGTGAACTGGGTCTGGGGACCTACAGTCCCCAAAGGAAGCAATTGGAAGGTGCCCAAAGGTGACAGCGAGTGGGTGGCCCTGCAGGGCTCCTGGGAAGGGTTGGGGGAGGTGCGTGTACAGGGTCCAGCTACCACCTCGGGGAAGGAGGGTGGCTCTGCACAGGGACAGGTTAGCCCCTTACCATGGCAACGCCACCCCTCAACCTGCTCCCCACACCAGTGAGAACAGGCTCCGGAATCAGAATCAGAATCAGAATTGCTTTATTCGCCAAGTAGTTTTCACATACGAGGAATTTGCTGTGGTTGTTGGTGCATACAGACAATATAATAGATAAGAGTTAAAAAGCATTAAAAAGCAAGTAGTGCAAAAACGACAAGGCATAAATATAAAATAAAGTAGAATAGTATGAATGGGTATATACAATACAGAATGATGAGATATTTACAATACAAAATGATTTTTCAGAATATGGAACGGGTGTGGGCTGTGCGTTAATGTCATGTGTACTGTCTATGGAGGCGGGATAAGAGTCTGTGTCAGTGGGGATCCCGGGCCTTGTTAATGAGGCTAACTGCAGATGGGAAGAAACTGTTTTTGTGGCGAGAGGTTTTGGTCCTGATGGACCGCAGCCTCCTGCCAGAGGGAAGTGTTTCAAACAGTTTGTGTCCGGGGTGAGAGGGGTCGGCCACAATCTTTCCTGCACGCCTCCGGGTCCTGGAGGCATACAGGTCCTGGAGAGATGGCAGATTGCAGCCAATCACCCTCTCTGCGGAGCGGATGATACGCTGCAGTCTGCCCTTTTTCATACTGTAAAGCACTTTGGTGCAACTTCGGTTGATTTTAAATGTGCTATATAAATAAAGCTGACCTTGACCTTGACACACACACACACACACACACACACACACACACACACGCACACACACACACACACACACACACACACACACCACACCCTGACCCCAGGGTCAAGCTCTTTCTGTGGGCGGGGTCAGTGTGATTGACAGGCGTATTGCAAGCTGTGAGTGGCGTAACACTGCGCCCTTAAAAAGACTGACCTGTCTTGGACTCTCCACTGGCCCTATGACACCCCCCCCCCCCCCCCCCACACACAACACACACACCCCACCCTGCATATTAAGATCCTACACCCAGCCCTACACTGTCAAAGCATGTACACACACACACACACACACACACACACACACACACACACACACACACACACACACACACACACACACACAGGCAAACACAATCACACATGTGCACACACACACATCTACTCATTCCTAAAGCCCCCGAACAGCAAAATATAAGGCCATCTATCACCGTAAGCCTTTCTAAAATCTAATTGTATGCCCTTCATCAAAAATGCACATTTGGCACGATGTAGCTGTGCAACCTTGGTACACACACTCACAGCAGCAGCATGCAGTGTGTTAGATTAGAGTGCAGCCCACAGCTCACAATCAGTGGCAGGCTGTAAACACAATCCTCGCATCTGAAGCGCTTGTGAGTGTGTGTACACCCTGGTCGCTACGGTGACCTCAGATAACCTCTGGCTGCAGGCAGTAGCGCCATGTCAGGCTGCAGGGACAGCTGCTCTGAACATACCGTCCCCCCCTGTATCTCGCTCTGTCTATCTCTCTCTCTTTCTCTCTCTCTCGCTAACTCTGTCCTGGGCTCACACTCTCATCTCATTCACAGTTTCTCACGGACATGTACAGTCCATTATTTTACACTTTTTCTCTCACTCTCACTGCGTCTCAAGGTCTGTCTATGTCACAGACACGCACACACACACACACACACACAAACGCACACTCTCTCTCTCTCTCTCTGTTAATGTCACACACATTCGCCAATGACCCACCCACTCCAGCAATACAAATACTTCTACTGTTCACACACACACACACACACACACATGCATACACACACATACACAGACACACACACACACACACACACACACACACACACACACACACACACACACACACACGCATATGCACACACACACACACCACACACACACACACACACACACACACACACACACACACCACCTGATCCCTAGTTAACCGCTTCCTACTGTACGTCGACCCAGGTCTATAAACATGCTTCAGTCTGTGACCCCTCACCTTCCGAACTCCCATTCGTCACTCTGTTTCAGAGAACAAAAACATGTGTGTTTCATTGCTACCTCAAATACAATAGCAGGCTGTTTATGAAAATTCACAATATTCTCAATAATCTGCCCTCATGTAGGCATACCGTGATTCCAAAGTATGCTTGTTGAGGTACAATGGCTTTGCTATGTGAAAACAATAATAATAATAGTTATTTTCACGTCTTGGTTACCGACTTTAACAAGAGATTAAGTATACAGGACAGAATAGTTCAAGTTCAAGTTCAAGTGTTTTTATTGTCACTTCACAGTTTACACAAGTATAAGCAGTAAGTGAAAATCTTATGTGCACAACGCCCGACAGCCGACAGCAGTTATAAAAGAATACAAAATAGAAATAGAAATAGAATAGAATTTCAAGCAAAAAACTATATTAAAAGGTTAAAAAAGAAACAGAAAAAACTGTATAAATAAAATAAATATACAGTATACAAAAAATATCAAAGGGAGCAATACATATAAATCAATGTAATAAAATATACATTGTTATATGCTGACATTCACAGAATGTCAGCATACGGGCAGGGATCAACACTTGTTCAGCAGCCTGATGGCCTGACTGTGGAAGCTGTCTCTGAGTCTGCTCACTTGATACTGCGGTATCGCCTGCCTGACGGTAGAAGTGTGTACAGTTCGTGGCTGGGGTGGTGATTGCCTTTAATAATCCGTTTGGCCTTGGCCACGCACCGCCTGGTGTATATATCCAGGAGGGAGGGAAGCTCACCTCCAACGATGTACTGGGCCGTCCGCACCACCCTCTGTAGTGTTCTACGCTCCAGTTCGGTGCAGTTCCCATACCAGACGGTGATGCATCCAGTGAGAACACTCTCGATGGTACAGGAGTAGAATGTTCTGAGGATGCGAGGGCACATGTTGAATTTCCTCAGTCGCCTGAGGAAATACTAGACGTTGTTGGGGCCTTTTTCACCACGTGTGTGGTGTGCGTGGTCCATGTGAGGTCCTCGGAGATGTGCACGCCGAGGAACTTGAAGCTGCTGACCCTCTCTACTGCAACACGTCTATGGATGGAGGGGCGTGCTCTCCTCTCGTTCTGTAGTCCACGATCAGCTCCTTGGTCTTCTTGACGTTGAGGGCAAGGTTGTTCTCTGCACCACTGTGCCAGTGATCCAACCTCCTCCCTGTAGGCTGTCTCGTCATCAGCGGCGATCAGTCCCAACACTGTCGTGTCGTCAGCAAACTTGATGATGACGTTGGAGTTGTGCATAGCCATGCAGTCGTGGGTTGTACAGGGAGTAGAGGAGAGGGCTCAACACGCATCCCTGAGGGGCTCCCGTGTTGAGGGTCAGTGGCTCCTGATGGTGGTGCTGCCCTCTCACCACCTGGCGGCGAGCCCGACAGGAAGTCCAGTATCCAGCTGCAACATGGTCGGGTGCCAGGCCTAGACCCTGAGCTTGGGTGTCGAGCTTGGCAGGAACTATCGTGTTGAACGCTGAGCTGAGTCCACAAACAGCATTCGCACAAACAGTTCTTCCCCTCCAGGTGATAAAGGGCGGTGTGAGTGCATGGGCAATCGCGTCGTCGGTGGATCTGTTCTGACGGTACGCAAATTGCCATGGGTCCAGCGTGGCAGGCAACATGGAACAAATGAAGTCCTTGACCAACCTCTCGAAGCATTTACTGACAATCGAGGTGAGGGCTACGGGTCTCCAGTCATTCAGGCAGGTTACCTTGGGGTGTTTCGGGACAGGCACAATGATGGACATCTTGAAGACCTCGGGAACAACAGCCTGGGACAGGGACAGGTTGAAGATGTCTGCGAAGACTCCTGCCAACTGGTCTGCGCATGCTCTGAGGACGCGCCCCGGGATGTGGTCGGGGCCTGCCGCCTTCCGGATGTCCACCCGCTTGAAGGCTCTGCGCACGTCAGCCTCTGAGATGTTCAGCAGGCTGGTCTCCTCAGGCAGCACTGACTTCGGCGGGCTGCCGTTCACGTCGAACCGAGCAAAGAAGGTGTTTAGCTCGCCTGGGAGGGAGGTAGAGGAGTTCTCTACACCGCTGGTTCTCCCTCTGAAGTCCGTGATTGTCTGCAGCCCCTTCCACACACCCCTCACATCGTGGCTCTTGAATTTGTCCTCCACCCTGTTCTTATACTCCCGCTTGGCAGAGCCGATGGTCTTGCGGAGGTCGTAGCGGGCTCTCGTATATTCCACCATATTCCCGGAGTCAAAGGCGGCGTTACGCGTGCGGAGTGCAGCGCGAACATCGCCATTAATCCACGGTTTCTGGTTGGGATAAATCCGAACCGACTTAGTAGGAACAACGTCATCTATGCATTTCTTGATGAACCCGGTGACTGAGGACGTGTACTCGCTGATGTTATTGTCCGACGCGACCCAGAACACGTCCCAGTCCACGTGATCAAAACAATCCTGCAGCATAGACTCCGATTGGTCCGACCAGCATTGTACCTCCTTCACAGCGATTGGTTGCTGCTTCAGTCTCTGCCTGTAGGCGGGGAGTAGTTGGATATTTGAATATGAAGATGGATATTTACTGCTCAGACCTTTGTTTAATTGTCGGCAGCTCATGTTCCGCATCAGACATTTCTACGGTTAGGTATTGCACTAACTAATTGATTACGTTTCAGTACTATTGGTATCACATGGTTGGTGAGAGTTAGGTTTTAGCAAACGTTTGCTGTGGTTAAATGAGGGCCAAAGCAACGCATAATTTCTGAGTCATCATGTTAAACTGGACGGACACGGAGCTCTGCTACCCAGCAGCTGCTGGCTCACGTACACATGTGTTCCCGGCTAATCGAAAACTCATTAGCCAAGCAAGAGTCACAGCATTAACACCGGAGGATAAAAATTCATCACCAGCGGCGATGAGCACAGGAAGAGGCAGAAGGAGCCTGTGATGGGGCCGACCACCATCTGTCCACGTTTCGGAGGCAGAGCGTGACATAACTAACCTCCTCCGGTCTCACCGTCACCTCCTGCAAAGGAAGTAGTCACCTCGCATCACATGTAGTCAGCCCTTCGAATAACCTGGTAGCACCTGGTAGCATGTTAAGTTAACTACTGCAGAGCACTCATTAGCTGGCCCCATGAAGGCCCTGATATGCTGAAAACTAAGTCGCGATCGACGGGCCGCAGTCGCTCAGGAGCCAAGAGCTGGCCTGGCAACAGGAAGGTTGCTGGTTCGATACCCGTTCTCCTCCTAGCTAAGTGTGGAGGTGTCCCTGAGCAAGACGCCACCTAACCCTAACTGCTCCTGACGTGTTGGTTGTTACCTTGCATGGTTGACACCACCTTCAGTGTATGAATGGGTGAATGTGAGGCAATACTGTAAAGCACTTTGGATAAAAGTTCTATATTAATGCAATCCATTTACCATTTATGCGTTTGGATTCAACTTCTGCGGAACACTGCGATTTGGCCAGGGTACAATGTTGTCATTGGGATCTGTGGCCGTGTTTAATGATGCAGGTCATAGTGAGACAAGACACAATCAGCATCATTCATATGCTCTGGCAGTGGTGTGTTGGGGGGGCGGGGGGGCGTAACGGGGGGTAGGGGAGTCTGACCAGCGAGGCTGAGTACCCTGCACACACACTGGCCTTCAAGTTGGCTCCAAACCTGCTGCAGTTTGATTTCGTTTTGAGGAGTCTGTATCGGGGCCTGTATGAGAAAATCAGCTAAAGGTGTGAGTGTATGTGTGTGTGTGTGTGTGTGTGTGTGTGTGTGTGTGTTAGTGTGTTAAGTTGTGTGTTGATGTACAAACTAATTGTGTCCAAGGACAGTCGAGACCCCCTGGTCAACTCTGCCAGCGATCACACAGGTCATGTTTACTGCCATCCTCAGTCACACACACACACACGCAAATGTCCACACACATTCACCGACACACACACACACACGCACACACACACATACTGTACATACTGTACACACACACACACACACACACACACACACACACACGCACACACACACATACAGAACTTGAGCTGAAAATAGCAAAAATACACAAAGAATACGTGTATTCTTTGTGTATTCTTGTGTATTCTTTGTGTATATGTGTACACATTTGTATCCTGTCATCTGAGTACTGTCATTAGTGGATTCTGCTCTCTCTCTCTCCTTTCTTCACATCCAGTGATGTCTTCGTGGATCTCTGAGTGTACGGACTTCCTCCCCAACAGGAAGTGAATGTGAGTAAGTCGGTGAGGTGTTGGAGGGGGCGCGTCGTCACCCTGCCCAGATGTCAGCCGGCAGGCTTAATGAACACCGTAGCTGTCATAGCATCATAGCCTAGCCGCGCTAACATTTGACAGTCATGCTAATTCGCACATAGCACCTTCGCACTGAGCCCCACGGAGGAGCATGACAGAATATCTGTTACGCCATCAACACCATTACGCAGGCTACCCGATTTTTTCTGCTTGCTTGTCCTATCGCGTGGACAACCTGGAGGCAGGGCTGGAGGCGATACCGGTGCCGTCGGAGCGGGGGCCGGGATGGCTGCAACCTAGCAGCAGGAACCGGCAGGGGCTGCTGCGGTCCAGCCGGGACCGGGACCAGGGATGGCTGCGACCTAGCAGCAGGAACCGGCAGGGGCTGCTGCGGTCCAGCCGGGACCGGGACCAGGGATGGCTGCGACCTAGCAGCAGGAACCGGCAGGGGCTGCTGCGGTCCAGCCGGGACCGGGACCAGGGATGACTGCGACCCAGCAGCAGGAACCGGCAGGGGCTGCTGCGGGGCTGCTGCGGTCCAGCTGCGACCTTCTAGGAATACTTTGGCTAGAATACACAGTACACATGCTATCAAAGACGGTCTTGGTTAATGAAGATGTAGCATACCATTACTCTACTTTCCTGTAACAGCTATGGTAGCTGGACAGTACACATGCTATCAAAGACGGTCTTGGTTAATGAAGATGTAGCATACCATTACTCTACTTTCCTGTAACAGCTATGGTAGCTGGACATTATAGCGTGGACTAGAGGTCAGAAGATTTAGGTTACAGGGAGGAGGGATGATTACACGTGATGACAGGGTTTAAGGATGACTCAGGAGACAGCGTAGTTCATATTTATACCATGTATTTAGCAGAAATAAAGAAACCCAACACCCAAACAATATAAACAAAACACCCTATGGCCATACAAAATGAATTTAGTATAATCAACCACACAAAACACACCAAATAAATACGGAAATTAGTAAGCCCAGTGCTCTTCCTCTTCATACCGCCGCACAGTTACAAGTCCATTTTCCCAGCACAAGGGAATAGTCAAGGACAGTTGTCCATAGTCCGTCGGGGAAAAGTCAGTCGAAAGGGGAATGGGTGTGTGCTGGGCCAAGTGTGCGTGTATGCGAGGAAATGGCGGAGGAGTTTCCGCAGTTTGGTCCTACCACGCTGGCGGGACGCAGACGATTCCTGGTGGGCTCGGGTCCTGGACTGGGTTCGGTTGGCTCGCCATCAAGTTTCCCCAGCTCAACCACTTCCATTCACCTGATCGCTCTACAACACCGGCGCGGCGGACATCTGCAGCAGCTCCGTCTCCGCAGCAGCGCTGTTTCCGCAGCCGCAGCTCCGTTCCTCAGCAGCAGCCCGTTTCCGCAGCAGCAGCTCCGTCTCCGCAGCAGCGCCGGTTTCCGCAGCAGCAGCCCCGTTCATCTGCAGCAGCCCCGTTCATCTGCAGCAGCCCCGTTCATCTGCAGCAGCCCGTTTCCGCATCAGCGCCGGCTTTTTCCCTCCCCTTAATCGCTTGCACCTGCAGTCTTTATAATGCAGGGCGCGCTCTGATTGGCTGTCGGTTACCGTACCTTGTTACCAGCGCATGTCAACAGATACCATAACTTATCATAACATAACAGATTACAACATATACCATAACAGATAATACATCATACCATAACAGATAATACATCATACCATAACGCATTATTATTATTTGGGACCTGGGTTACAAAGAGGTAAAAATTCGAATGTATCCTTTTATTGATACGGTAGCTACAAAATATTACATCAATTGCTGAACACTGCTCTTTGTTTGTCTGTCGTTTTTATTTTGTGTATAACAGATAAATGCTGAATTCCAGCATTCCAGTCACACTTGAAGCAACCTTCATGGCTCAGTTGGACAGCCATTTACCCCAGCTAACATCTGTTTTCCAGAAGAAGGGAGGTGTTTCATTGTGCGATCTTGCAAGAGGTAAATACTGTATGTGTTTACGCTTGTATTGTCATATTGTAATTGTCCTATATACACTGTGGAGCAACTTTATGAAATGTACCTGTCTCGTACCATATAGAGACCCATTTTTACCTCAAGAACAGCCTGGTATATATCAAGGTGCAAGATAGATTTCTCAGGAAATTGGATGATGACTGGAAAGAATTCAATCCCCAGGTGGGGAAAGAGCAGCACCTGCCTTGAGCAAGGCACTTAATCCTCAGTGGCCAGCTGATCAGACTATGGTTGTACTAGCACTAGGTTGTACTAGGTTGTTCCAGGTGTGAACTGTGAAGAAGAGAGCATTGCTCAGTGAAGCTTCCCTGAATAAGTAGAAGTTGAAATAGTGCTATCCCTCGACACAAAATTAATCACAATTTACTAACATTCTGGATTTAAAGAGGGCAGTCAATTTACTGTATGTGTAATGAAGTCATTGTATACTTTGTATATATCTTTTTTGGTTACCACAGTTAGGAAATATTCTATAATTTCTTGACATTTGTTGTAATTATGATGTATTTAGCAATATTTTAATCATTTTAATTATTTTACACAGGCTACAACTGATGTCAACCTTAAAAGGGCAGCAGTCCTCAAGGCACTTTGCATCTATTTTGGTGAGGATGATGGACATCTCATTCGGAAGTATATGGTAAGTCATTGTATTTGCATTTGCCAGTCTCTTTTATTTTAGGAAATATTTTAAGATTCTACTGTCACTCGCCACTACTGATTACAAAGTAGAGAAAATGGCTTTCACAAACGGGATTTAGAGGGACACTGCCAAAAACGGAAACAAACCCAAACAAATAACAAAAAACTTAAATCTGTCACATCACTACTGTGCTAATGCACAGTATGAAGCTGTATGTACCGTAACACACGGATATCATAATCAAGACACGGCGTGACTCTTTTCATGATCATAGTTTATTTAAGATGACTTCCCACATATAGAGGAGTCGCTAGGCAAAAAAATGTGCAATATACGTCAATCAAATCGCGATGATTATTGCTCTTTGCTCCATCTGAGACGCTGTAGCCAGTCTGATTGGCTTTGTTCTTTATCGATGTGCATATCTAATTGGTCATCAAGCGCCTGCTGATAGCCCATTTGTAGCTGACCAGTTAAATATGACAAGGGCAATTTGCGTATCAAAAATATTGGTCAATGGTGGACACCAGATTAATAGATAAAAATCCCCAAATCCTCACCGCAGGCATGCCAAATCGCCACATCCACTTTCATCAGCGCTTGCCACAGCTCAGCCAATTGCAGTTGCGGGGCATCTAACAAATAAATATGGTCACCCACATTTAACTGTACCAATGCCAAGCGCGGATAATAAGTATCGCGCTTGATAAATTCAGTATCCAGCCGCGATCTTTGTTGGTACCGACCGAATCACTGCGGTACTACCGAGCACCGGCAGAGGTCAGAACATTCGGTGCCAAACTTCGGTACTTTTTTTTATTTTTTTTCCTCGTCTCTCATCCAATCACTATATTTGTTCTAAAATGTAACGTGACTGCTGGTTTAGGTGGCGGTATCAAGGGCGTATTTTTGTTTAGGACATTGGTGGACATCACAGATCAGTGACGTGCGGAGGCACTGGCTAGTATCAGAGCCAGATTTACACACATATGAACCCGATAGAGGTAGCTTAAATTCACCATTCAATTGGCAGGTTGCACAATGACTACTGGTTAGGCGACCGTATGTTTCATATTTCATATCAGCATTCTTTACAACACACGCATACAGGTACGTATTCGATTCACGTTTTATAGGCGGGTGCAGTTCCGCTATTCATACTCATTCAACACAAATGAAAAAGGCACTGGCTACGATCAAAGCCAGATTTACGTGGGCTGAAGACACGCCCCCCTCAGTGAGGCAGATGTGATAGCTCCTCCCCTGGTGCTTTTTCATTGCAGTTCTATGACGAGACCAGCGAGCCTAAATATCTTTGATACACATACTGTACGTGAAATAAGTGACCTGCAATGGACTATGGAAGGCGAGGACATGTAATGAAGGTCTACAAACATGACGTCATACAGAAACTAGAGATAGTAACAGGCACGCGCTTCTTGCCCGCGCTCCATCCACTTTCTGAGGGGTTGCGCAATCAGAGGGGAGGCTGAGCTCGTCGCTGCCTCGCCTCTCGTCTCTCCCTGTATTTGCAGCGGAGCTCCGCAAATTTGGCGATTTTGACTCTAAAAAATTATTGAAATCATACAGAAATTATATTTATAACACAGATCAGTCGAAAAATCTTAATATTTATTTTATATTATTTTATTTTTTACTTTTCGTAACAGCTATTTTCATTGGAGTATGACAGGTGAGGCTCTGCCTCCCCTGCCTCCCCTGACCGCACGTCCCTGTCACAGATATTGCGCCAAGGATGCGCAATTACGCTCCCGTGAGGCGCGCGTCGGGCTCCGAGTCAGCGTCTCTGGGGGGCGGGGCTCCGTTAATTGCGTCCTTGCGTTACTATGTCACTACGCATGTAAACACCGAGCCATGTGGATGTCCGCATTTGCGGACAGTGGAAAAATGTCCAAACCACAGTCCAAGGTCTGGTTACATTTTGTAAAAAGTAGGGACGTGCAAAATGCAATATTTGTGATAAGACCATAGCTGACGCGGGTGGCAACACTTCTAATTTAATGAAGCACTTAATCTCTCACGTCATTAATCTGAGACAAGAGAGCTGCACTGTGTTTGACTGCAAACACCGACTACTAACTGAAGAGTTTATCGCCGGCCACTAGGGGGCAGCGTCTCATTAGTATTGCCGACCGGCTTAGCTGGACGGCCATTTTGCGCGTGGACATTCGCTCATTCTACGTCGGTTGGACGTGTTCATTCACTCATTCATGTGAGTCTGTTTATTTCACTATTAAGTGTTTACATGCATTATATAGTGATATATATTTATGTATAACTATATTGTTGTCATGCATTGATGTTGGTGTTACTTTGTCAGCTTATGTCGCTGTCCTTGCTCTATTGCAGGGTGTCCTCATCTCTGTTAATTAAATACTGAAACTGACATTGAGGAGTGTGTTTCTTCATGAGGACACCATGGTCGTTGTTGGATGCCCTGCCCCCGGCTGCGATTTCGTATCCGAAGACGTGTCTGAAGCACTCGTCATTGCTCTATTGACTATTCATGGACTTAGCCACCGGCACGCAGCGCCTGTCATGGCCGCGCCGGCCCAGGCCCCTGCCACTCACGGCCCGAGACTCGATCGGCCCAAAGTTGACGTGGGCGTGTCAATAGAGGAATGGAACGTGTTCATCCGTCGTTGGAACATCTTTCGCGCCGGCTCAGGCATAGGGGATGCCCAGGCCCCTTTCCAGTTGTTTCAGTGCGCTGGGCCTGTACTTGGAGACAGCCTGTTGAAAGCCGTCCCCGACGCCGCTTCCGGACCCTTGCTAGACCTAATCGCCGTCATGCGTTCTCTAGCTGTCATCCCAGTCGCTACATGTGTCCTGCGCACCGAGCTACTTCAGTTACGCCAGGAACGCGACGAGACATTCCGCGCATTCGATGCCAGAGTGCGGGGCAAAGCAGAGACATGCACATATAATGCGGTATGCGAGTGCGGTAAGGACGTGGACTATACCGACCACATTATCCGTGATGTCCTACTTAATGGCATTTATGACTCAGACATACGCCGCGAGACGCTAGGGACACCTGACGTCCTGGTTCAGCCAGTTAACGACCTAATTGCACTCGTCGAGAACAAAGAGATGGCCCGTAATGCTCTCCCATCGTCCTCCCTGTCGGCCATGTCGTCATTCCGGCGCCTGAAGACGACTCCACAGACGAGCCCCGCCCCGGGCCCTGCGGACGGGGCTAAACGAGCCTCGTGCCCGGAATGTAAAAGCGTCTTTAACGTCTTCACGGAGGGGCCTCGCGGGTGGAATCCCAAGCCTCACCAGGTGTGCATCGACTGCTATAGGGCCCGCCGGCGACAGAGGCGCCAACAGCCGTCATCCGACGGTCAACAGGCCGCCATGGGGTCGGAGCTGATCTCCCAGATCTCATCGGTGCAATCTGGGGCCCGCCCTGGCCGACATCGCAGGAGCCATCGCCGACGCAGCGCCTCTGCATCGCACGGCTGTGTCAACAGGCCTGCACCTATCAGACTCGAGCACCACATCTTCTCCAAGGGCGAATGGAGACGAGCCAGACTGAGAGACCACCCCCGAGCATTAATCACTATCTCGGTGGACATGCCAGTCAGACTGAGAGATGGCACCAGCAACCGGGGCTCGGCCGACGGGGCTCGGATATCTGCTGTCGCAGACACTGGTGCGCAGTCGGACCTTTGGTCTCTGGAGGAGTTCCTGGCCAGCGGTTTCACACGGGACGACCTGCGACCCGTCAGCCTCAGCATGTCGGCCGCCAACCGCTCCCCTATAGCCATCGAGGGAGCGTTCTTCGCTAGGCTCTCGACGACCCGCAGCGGTGGTGGTGTTACATCCTGCCGTTCCATGGTATACGTGAGCAGCTCTGTCCGGGCCATGTACCTCTCCTACGAGTCGTTGCTCAACCTCGGCCTCTTGCCCGTGACCTTCCCGTCGGATGACGTTGCAGGGGGGCCCAGGGACAGGCGTAGCCCTGACACGGCTGACACGCCAGACCAGCCCTTGTCCGTCAATGCTACGAGGTCAACCAACGGCGGCTGCGTGGAGCCAGGTGACCCCCATGACGCCCAGTGCTCATGTCCTCAGCGTACAGTCCCCCCGGCGCACCCCGCGGCACTGCCGTTCCCTTGTACGCCAGAGAACAACAACCGGATGAAAGGTTGGCTACTCGGGAGATATGCCTCGTCGACATTCAACACTTGCCCTCATCGGGCATTGCCATGCATGGAAGGGCCACCTATCGAGATGCACGTGGACCCCGCAGCTACGCCCAAGGCATGCCACACCGCGGCCACCGTGCCTCTACACTGGCAGCGGAGGGTCCACGACGACCTCCTACGGGACGAAGCCCTTGGGGTCATTGAACGTGTGCCATACGGCGAGCCAGCTATGTGGTGCCATCGTATGGTAGTCACTCGGAAGCATGACGGTTCCCCCCGCAGGACCGTGGACCTCTCCCCCCTCAACAAGTTCTGCCAACGTGAGACCTTCGCCACTGAGTCCCCGTTCCACCTCGCACGCCGCGTCCCGAAGGGCACCTGGAAAACTGTCACGGACGCCTGGAACGGCTACCACAGCGTGCCCCTGCGTGAGTCGGATCGCCACCTCACTACCTTCATCATACCCTTCGGCCGTTGGCGCTACACCAGGGCACCACAAGGTTTCCTGTCATCAGGGGATGGCTACAACCGCCGTTTTGACGCCGTCCTCTCGGACTATGAGCGCAAGGAACGTTGTGTAGATGACACCATCCACTATGACACCGACCTGGAGCAACACTGGTGGAGGACCATCGACTTCCTGACGCGTGTCGGCCGGTCGGGCATCGTGTTGAACCCGGACAAGTTTCAATTCGCCGGGAGGTGCGTCGATTTCGCTGGCTTCAGGGTGTCGGACTCTACTATCGAACCACTCCCGAAGTACTTGGACGCCATCCGGGACTTCCCCACCCCGGGCTCCACGACGGATATCAGGAGCTGGTTCGGCCTTGTCAACCAGGTGGCTAACTACGCCCAGTTGCGTGACACAATGGCTCCATTTAAGCCGTTCCTCAGCCCGCGCTGTGTGTTCCTATGGTCCCCCGATCTGGAGGAGGCCTTCCAGACGTCCAAGCAAGCCATAATTGGGGCCATCCGTGAGGGTGTGGAGATCTACGACATGCAGAAGCGTACCTGCCTCCGCCCTGACTGGTCGAAGCGTGGCATTGGCTACTTCCTGCTCCAACAACATTGCGCTGTGCCTCGGGCATACCGGACTGCTGTCCAGGAGGATGGAGGATCACCCTCGCGGTGTTCGCGTTTCCTGTCCCCTCAGATAATACATCATACCATAACAGATAATACATCATACCATAACGCATTATTATTATTTGGGACCTGGGTTACAAAGAGGTAAAAATTCGAATGTATCCTTTTATTGATACGGTAGCTACAAAATATTACATCAATTGCTGAACACTGCTCTTTGTTTGTCTGTCGTTTTTATTTTGTGTATAACAGATAAATGCTGAATTCCAGCGCATAACAACAGTCCCACTTGAAACAACCTTCATGGCTCAGTTGGACAGCCATTTACCCCAGCTGACATCTGTTTTCCAGAAGAAGGGAGGTGTTTCATTGTGCGATCTTGCAAGAGGTAAATACTGTATGTGTTTACGCTTGTATTGTCATATTGTAATTGTCCTATATACACTGTGGAGCAACTTTATGAAATGTACCTGTCTCGTACCATATAGAGACCCATTTTTACCTCAAGCAACAGCCTGGGTTATTTGCAAGGTGCAAGATAGATTTCTCAGGAAATTGGATGATGACTGGAAAGAATTCAATCCCCAGGTGGGGAAAGAGCAGCACCTGCCTTGAGCAAGGCACTTAATCCTCAGTGGCCAGCTGATCAGACTATGGTTGTACTAGCACTAGGTTGTACTAGGTTGTTCCAGGTGTGAACTGTGAAGAAGAGAGCATTGCTCAGTGAAGCTTCCCTGAATAAGTAGAAGTTGAAATAGTGCTATCCCTCGACACAAAATTAATCACAATTTACTAACATTCTGGATTTAAAGAGGGCAGTCAATTTACTGTATGTGTAATGAAGTCATTGTATACTTTGTATATATCTTTTTTGGTTACCACAGTTAGGAAATATTCTATAATTTCTTGACATTTGTTGTAATTATGATGTATTTAGCAATATTTTAATCATTTTAATTATTTTACACAGGCTACAACTGATGTCAACCTTAAAAGGACAGCAGTCCTCAAGGCACTTTGCATCTATTTTGGTGAGGATGATGGACATCTCATTCGGAAGTATATGGTAAGTCATTGTATTTGCATTTGCCAGTCTCTTTTATTTTAGGAAATATTTTAAGATTCTACTGTCACTCGCCACTACTGATTACAAAGTAGAAAAAATGGCTTTCACAAACGGGATTTAGAGGGACACTTGCCAAAAACGGAAACAAACCCAAACAAATAACTAAAAATTTAAATATGTCACATCACTACTGTACTAATGCACAGTATGAAAGGATCATTCTTTCTTTAATGTTTTAGTCCATTGATGACAAATGCAATAACATGACTGTTGATCACTTTTAGAAAATGTATTTTTACTTTATAAGCAGCCATAAGGTTGAGAACATTCATGGCTTTGTCAAGCTTTGTGGTGAGGAAATGAAATCCAGAAGAGTAAAACAACATGGTTGTTGGCTTTGTATGGTGATTCTCATTAATAGGCTAAAACATGTAAAACCATAAATTTGCTTCTTTACACGATAAGGCTGGCTTTATTCATTATTTTTGTTGTTGTCCAATGAAAAGACCAAAACCAATAATCTGTTAGTCCATCTCTCAGTCCTTTCTGACTTCTGGCACTCAGCCCCAAGCTCATTGATTCTTAATGAAGACGTAAATCTTTAAAAAAACACAAATATATCGTGTAATTCAGAAAAATATACAATATGACCAGACTTACTCTTAATCTTTAGTGATTAATAGGTATGTGAGGAAAATTTTAATTTTTGTTCATACAGTAAAGTATGTCATTTAAAATGAAATATATTGCATAACTAGATGTTTTGTTTTTTCCCCTATTTTCTTTAAATGCACAGGACATCAAAGGAGATGACATCCTGAGAGACCTGCAGGAATCCACCATGGGCATATATGTCATCAACAAGGAGTGTGAAGAAACTGGACATTATGATGACATTGGAATTTATGTAGAAGGAGTCATCATTCTGGACAACATTGGATCTGTAGCCCAAGCTTGTGCAATGATGCTGGGAGTAATCTATGAGCTGAACATGGCTTACCCCAAAGAGCTGAGATACTATGATGAATTCATTCAGAAAGTGCTCCTGCAAATGGATTGTGGAAGGCTTTCCCCCAAAGTTCTTGGACTACAGAACAAAATCAGTGCTGGACTGTAATATTTCTTCAGCTGCTCCTGGGAACCCTGTTAATTTGCATTGTTTTGGATGGTACTGGTACATTTTGTTACATGTCAAGCAACTCAAGGAGGTGTTATCACTGGGCTTTTTTCAGTGAGTATTTTGTGTTAATATTTGCTTAGTAGAAGCAGAGCATCAGATTTTATTCTTTTCCAAATTATGTTTTTTATTTTAAGGAAGCTTTTGTATAAATAAGTTAAGGGTTATTAGGGTTTAAAGAATTAAAGAAATGATTTGTCTGAATGTTGATTTTATTAATTATATTAATAATAGCTAAAGAAAAGTTACATAAAACTTAATTTTAGAATGTAGAAATTAAACAATTACATTGATCTGAATGTACAAATAAAAAAGGTTTAAAGGTTACATCATTAATTTTTGTATAGTCTACTTATAATAGTTGAGCGAAAATTACGAATATAATTCATCTGAAAGTACTAAAAAAGAATAAGTACACTCAACTTAAAAAATCTATCTAGATTTAGATGAATTTATTTCGTGCAACCACTTACCTAAATAAAATTAAGTAATTGCAACATCATTTTTTTCATTGAAGGTCACATAATTAATTTTAGTATAATGAACATGGGTTTAGTTGGAATTTCTTAAGAATTTAGAGTATAGTCTACTCATAATAGTTGAGCGAAAATTACTAATATAATTAATCTGAAAGTACTAAAAAATAATAAGTACACTCAACTTAAAAAATCTATCGAGATTTAGATGAATTTATTTCGTGCAACCACTTACCTAAATAAAATTAAGTACATTCAACATATAATTTTTTTCAGTGAGGGAGTTTCAAAGACGTGAAGGCCAGGAGAGTCTTTGGTGGTCTGGTGTTTGATGGCCAGCCCTGTGTTTCTGCATTTGAACCCCACAATGTTCCTAATTAAATGTATTCATTTAACATAAATGAGATACAAATCTCACTACCTGCCCATCAATGACATGCATCTAAAAAGTATAATTCACTGTAAATCGCTTTGGATTAAAAAATCTAAATCGAACGTTTCTGCGGTCAATCCATCTCAGCCCCAGCCTACCTGTGGGCATCCCTGAGTCCACAATGTGTTGCACCTGTACGCACTGAAAGCCTTTTTGGATGTGAGTGCCTCAAAAATGACAGATCATTATTACTTTATGAATGAGGATATAGTTATATAGACCGTTTGCCTGTCTGTGTACTGTGTAGAAAACGTTCCCCTTGTTATAGCTCAACTCCACTGTCAACCTTCACCATACCGCCCTGTTGTTCCCATCAACATCAATGTTATTTACATGATCTCCAACATATTTATAACCCCTGTAATCCCCGCACTGTTCCTCTGGAAGGCTATGCTCCTTAACGATGCAAATCTCCAACACAATGCCCGTCGCCTGGCTCTCTCTCAAGCCTTGTCTTGTCCGTGTTTATGACCCGCTGTAACCCACTTCCTCCCGGGCCAACCAATCGGAGTGTGGGTCTAATTATAGCAGCTGGGGGATGTTGCTGATGGTCCGGCTGACTTGACAGAGGTGGTCTTTGTCTGACACGATACCTAACGTGACACGATGAGCGCATGCTCACGTCGGTTGGGGCTGGGCCGTGTGGGCGGGGCTTGCAGGAGTGACATTGTTGTAACCGTTGAGCAAGGCAGGAGAGAGAAGTATTGGTGTGAGGGAATGGATTAGGTGGATTATACCATTTGTATTTACATATAAGATAGATTGGTTTGTTATTAATCAGGAGAGAGCTGCTCAAAATTAGTTTTACCCATTAGCACATACCAGTCCAAACAGATTTGTTGTTTTTGAAAAAGTAAGAATTTTTTCAAACTTGTCAGAGAAACACAAATTAAATATGGATATTATGTATAATGTATAATAAAAAACAACCAAAGATCCCTCTGTGACCTGATATTCTATTTCTGCTGTGTATCTTCATATAGCTTTAATTTACTCCAGAGAAATCTGTGAAAGTGGGAAATATTAAATAGATGTTTTTATAACCTACGTTTCACGCCTGTCAGGTTCCTGGGGACAGTTTATCATCAAGCAGTTTCAGTGTCTAGTTGTTTTGTTGTTTGTTTTATCAGCATTTATTAAGCCCCCACATAAGAAATATCTCTCATTTATTCAGAGCTGCTACTGTTTACAGGGGCTGTGGCATGACGCCAGAGCTGTGATAAAACTGCTGAAAATATTATTATGCTCCACTTTTTTTCTTTTATGTAAGCATCCTATCTTGGCTCTTACTGGTTTTGATTCATCTCAGTGCAAAGTGTGAAGTTTGGGTTTCTGGTTGAAATCTCACCAATGTGTACTTTGCAAATAGAGCTTGGATGTTCTCAAGTTTGACCAAAATAGCTCTCTTCTAGGTAACGCATGGCAACTTTTAGCTCTGCCTCACAACACATGCAGTGTGTGTGTGTGTGTGTGTGTGCGCGCGTGTGTGTCTGCGTGCGTGTGTGTGTGTGTGTGTTTCCAACCTCGGGTTCCAGACACAGAATGCACGGTGGCTCAGTGGCAGACTTTTGGATTCATTTCCTGCGAGGTGTATGAGGTTGACATGCGTCTCCCCCTCAGACTATCCTAATGCCAGGCTCTGCATTTCCAGTACATGTCACGAGCTAGTTAGCATATGGGCTCACACAATAGAGTCATGCCGTCTACTACTGCACCCTACATCCACACATGGGACTGACAGGGCTAGGGGTGCAAAACACATTCATGGTTAGCCAATGAATTAATAAATACAGGAATACAATTTTACCCCCTTTCACACATGCAGTCTATCCTGTAAATGTTTTGAAACATATACTGCAACTCCTGCCTGGTACCTAAAAGATAACTTTGTGATGTTTCAACCTGGACTCTATTTTCCCATCATTTGGGGTCTGATTTACCCTGGAAATCCAGAGTTCTCGCGAGAGCACAATTAGAATTTGCTCAGCGAGTACTCTGGTAATGAGTAACATGCTCATTAGCTATTCCTGTTGTTCCGAACATAAACCAATCACATCGGTGTATCTGAGGCGGGCTAAACAGATGACGTCAGCGCTGCGACGGAATCAGTCAGTAAACATTGCAAGATGGCTATCGAAAATGTTGACTGAGTATCTGTACAAACTAGGGATGCACCGATACCACTTTTTTTCAGACCGAGTACAAGTACAAGTACTTACATTTGGGTACTTGCCGATACCGAATACCGATACGAGTACTGAATAAAACCATTACAGTTCTAATGACTTTGAAAACATGTTATTGTACTCAGATGTTCCT
>PIJE02002282.1:33217-48217 GCA_002895965.2 Coryphaenoides rupestris
GGCTCCAATTTAGCCCTGCGGAGTTGCTATTCGGGCTGTCTGTTATAACTGGCCTGGCTGTGGGCAGCGTCTTCGAAGGCGTGGCTGCTTGCTGCTTGACGTGGCTCTACCTCCATTTCTATCTTATGTTCACGGTGCACTGGTGTAGTATCTGTCAACTACGGTTGTGGCACGTGTGCTCGGAGTGCGTCTGGGCGAGGGCCCTTGGGCGACAGGGACAAGGGATTCCGCGATCCAAGCTGAGGTGCGGGGGACGCCTGTCCTCGGGGCGGACCGACCCCCCCTTGATTCGTACAGAGTCGCAACTGCTGGGTGGAGGTCCGCTTTGACGTCACATTGTTATTAACAGGCGCGTGGACCCCGGATGTGGCCTGGTGATGTGTGCCTTTCCGCTCTTACTTCAGTGGGTAATCGGAATTATTTTCTTCTAGCCCGCTGGTAGTGCTGGTAGTGGATATTTATAGTGCCTGCAGGTGAGTGTGAGACCCTGTTCGAGTTCCCGGGTAATGCCGGAGTGCTCGCGCACGGCATAAGAATGGGGTGCGCGAGTTTATGGCCAGGAGTGATTTGTGCAACGTTGAGATCTCCGGTCATGCGCCTTTCATGCCCGGATATTTTTGTTTAGAACTCTCGGGCGTCTCGGGTTGGGAAGGAAACACCGGGCGCCTGATCTGCTCGGTAAACGCGGGGACCCTTGGCATTCAAAATTACCATGCGGCGGACCTGGCCTTGGGCCACCTGCGGAAGCTCAAGGTACTGGTGGGAGCTGCCTCGTTTGGTACAGCCGGTCGAAGCGCTTTGTGCGACACCTGGCCAGGTCACTGGGTTTGAGGCAAGTACCTGCGGCAAGCAAGGTGACGTGGAGAACGGCTTGCGTGCGTGGTGGCCAGCCGGGACTACTACACAAGCGGCACACGCAAGGGATGGGTGTCGGGACACCATGGGAGCCAAGGGAACTGGTGGGCAGCTAGCGCTAGTTGGTCGGCAGCCCGGGACGCGAGAGCAATCTTCGCAACAAGGGAGCACATGTTGGTGGGACCTTAGGGAGCAGGAATGGTGGGAACAGAGATGCTCGAGCATGTGATGGTCGCGTTTTTGAGCGGTGTCAAAAGAAAACCGGGAACCTAAAACCGATAGTGACCTAATGATCTGCATGTTGGCGGAGGGATCCTTTGGGAGCCAAGTTCACATAGGCGTTGGTCAGTGACTCTTTCAGCCTGCGTCTCCGGACCGGTGTGTGCAGTGTGCCCCGGAGATCCCCTTTTACCAAGGTAATGGACCGGGATTGGGGCCTTGCGCGCAGTCACCCTGGAAAGGCAGTGAAGGTACTGGTCGGGAGAGCAGCGTCGTGGTCCCTATGCCCGGGACCACTTGCGCCGCGGCCGGCCACCTGCCCGTCTGGGAGGGGTCCTGTCCCACATTCCTGGGAGGCCTGGGGACCGTGTGGAGCAGGGACTTGTGGAGCGCTGCCGGTGGTCCGCCCGGAGACCGGGACTCCGGGTGGCTGGGACGACATCAATCATCACATATAGGCAAGTGCTAGGCGGAATCCCGCTGGGCGTGGGCAGGAGCTGCCTGTGGTTCCGCCCGGACGGGGACTCGGGGTGGCTGGGAGGAGCAGGGACCGGCAAGAGCCTGCTGTGGTCCAGCCGGGACTCCCACAGGTGACGTCGGGGGTGCGCTGGACATGCAGTCAGGGAACCGCGGCACAAGGAGCCTGCTGTGGTCCATGCCGGACCCACACGCTGAGGGATCTCCCACACGGGGTGTTGGGAACCATGCAGTAAGGGACCGTACAGCGGCGGAAGCTGCTTGGTGGTCCAGCCGGGAGCCGAGTTCTGCGGACAGTAGGTTTGGTCCCCTCGGAGACCGGACGCTGTCTTATTCAACAGCATGTCCGTCACCCAGGGAACCTATGGTGACCCTGAGCATCCGGGGTGCCTGGCCAGGGAGCCCAGTCGGCTAGCCTAATTGGATCCATAAGTCTGTGCTGCCACGGGCAGGAAAAGCTGCCTGTGTCCAGCCGGGAGCCGGCTTTCCCAGCTAAACAGTCAGTCAGTCAGTCAGTCAGTCAGTCAGTGGGACTCCCCGGGTGGCTGGGAACCTCAGAAGGGGCCATGGGACACGCGGCAGGAGGCTTGCCCTAGGTGTGCCCAGAGTCAGTCAGTCGTCAGTCAGTCAGTCAGTCAGTCAGCGTCGAACGCTCAGTCATAGTCAGTCAGTTCGGGGACCTTGTGTGGTGGTGTGTTGTGTGTGTGTGTGTGTGTGTGTGTGTGTGTGCTTCAATAGCCAGGGAGGCAGTGATAGCTGTGTGAGAGGCCCCCATGCCAAAGTTAAGTGTGGTCCAGAACCTGGTTGTATGGTTATAGCTTTGACAGGAAGGACGCAGCGCGGTCTAAATGGGCCAAGGTTACAAATCAAGCTAACTGACTTCATGCCGCAGGCTTCATGAACATCAACCGTCACTCGAGGCACAGAGCTGCACCCTTCATTTGCTCAAGCAAAGGCCTTATGAAATCATAATGACCCCTGCCGAATATATACAGCATATGCAAACACCCAACGCAATGCCCGCAACACGCACACGCACATGCAAGGGCAAGACGATGCCCTGTGGGTGGGCCTACTTCGGGGTGGCTGGCCCCTCGCCAGTCGGCCGGCGGCGTGCTCGTGGTCCAGCGGGACCGTCATAGCACAGTGACACAACTCACCGGGGAACCTCGGGGTGGCTGGGCACCGGAGCCGGGCGGCCGGAAGCCTGTGGTCAAGCCGGGCCACACATCGACCCGCCCCAATAGCTGGAGAACTGGGGGTGGCTGGGACCATAGCAGTAGGGACCCAGTTCTGATGGGGCAGAGGCTGCTGTGAGTCGCAGCGGCGACCGGGACTTCGGGGTCGTGGCTTGGGACCAGAAATCGCAGTGAAGGGACGCAAGGCAGGAAGCTGGAAGGTTGCCCGGGAGATCGGCTAGCTGGTTGGTGACGTTTCGTCGAACGGGTGCTCGCTGGCCATACTCGCACCTGGCTGACGTGTGCCTTGCCATAGTACGACGCGGCTCCGAGTCTGAGTCTGCTGGCGGTCCTTATTGGTCATCATTCTGTCATGGAGGGGGTTGGAAGTAGGGACCCAATCGGAGCAGACTCAGAAACTCGGGGTTTGGGCAGAGATCGAAGCGGGTCTTTATTTCACCAGTGTGAACGGGTAGATGAACAGGCATGGTGCTTAGAAACAGGCAAGGTGGAGGAACCAGGGCCCGGTAGGGATCCAAGTTGTAACGGTCGAATTACAACAGAAGACCACAAATGAAAAACATAGACAATGTATCCTGACACTCGTACAGAGGGGTGGAGAAGGCCGGGGGCTTTTTGTGGCCGTGGACTAATCTGTTGATCTGCGGACAGCCGCCGAACTTAGGCAGGTGCCGCTAATCGTCCCAGAGCGGGCCAGGCACGTAGAGCGCCGCGGGAGCCCCGCTAAACCCTCCAGGGGCGGGTATTGGCGCCGGGGGAGCCGGAGCCAACGATCGGGACCTCGTGACATAATGTTTCAAAGTGTTGTACCGATCTGTAGCGACGAGGCTGTTTTCGTGCCAAGAGTTGTATGTACCGTGCCCTCATAACGAGGAAACTGCTTGGAGCCTCTATGCCCTTTGCATCTCGATAACACTGATTGATGGGTTTTTTTTTGGAAATACACGCGAGTATACGCACTTTTGGCTAACGCAAGAACGTTAACTTGTAATATTCTTAGCCAAGGAATATTGAAACTAGAATTGAGAAAGATGCCAACCGACGTTGTCGTTCTATCGGATGTTTAAATAGCAACTGCGCATGGTAGGCAGAAGAGCATGGGCGTAGAATTTAGTGGGGAGACGCTGGGGACATGTCCCCCCAATTTAAAACGGAGCACCCCCCCACTCAGACCGTGAATTTAACGGAGCACGCCCCTTCCCCCCGCCCCATCAAGAACCACGAATTAAACGGAGACGACTCTCCCCCCCATCCCATCAGACCGGCGATTCAGGACACCCCCCGGCCATCAGAAACCGGCGAATTAAACGGAGCACCCCCCCCATCAGAACGCCTAAGCGGAATTAACAGAGCACCCCCCCATCAGAACGCAAATTAAGGAGCACCGCCCCCCATCAGAACCGCGAGATTAACGGAGCCCCCCCCCCCCCCCCCATCAGAACCGCACGAAATTAAGAGCCCCGGAGCCCCCCCCCCCACAGTCAGAACGGTGAAATTAACGGAAGCACCACCCCCCCCCAGACAAAAAAATGTTTTTCAAGAGTCAATTAGTAANNNNCGGACCATTGTCAATGTTATGTGTCATTGCCGTGTGTTAGTTACAGATGTTCCTGTTATGTTGCACATACTGTTGTGTATACAAATCCTGTTACTCATTCCGTATGGATCGTAACCCGTCACCTGCGTTCCTGCCACGGTAAATAAAGACCGCTTCACTCTGCAAAACCCCGAGTTCTGAGTCTGCGATTGGGTCCTACTGCCAACTCCCATGACACATTAGCTCACTTAAAGGGTTCATAGTAACCCTTGAGAGGAGCTGGTTTGTAAGAAAGAGAAACATATATGCATTCATAATACGTGACTATACTTATGTATGTAATTTTCCATTACAGTGACTAATGCGGACAACATTTTCTTTTAATTGGGCAATATTTTGCTGATTTGACCATGTGGATGCGGCTTCCGTGAGGTTTCAGTGAAAGGTAAAGAAAAAAGTTATATCTCTCAGGATCCTTTCCATGTTGTCAGACACTTCTAATGATAATCTGAGCCTGTCAGTGGCAAAAACAAGTACTTTTAGAGGACGTATGGTACATCTACGAGGCATGATTGCCCTAAAGACGTTTAGCAGCTGGTGGCTGAAGCGTTGTCACTGAATACTGGACCAATTTCACAAATTGTTGTCCACATGCGTCACTTAGACCCACGATGATGGGAAAAGGTTGAAAAATACCAACGTTATCCCTTGATGACATGTATCTGAAGTTAACTTTAAGACACTTTACAAGAGATCAAATGCCTTTTCATCATGAGTAAATGCTAAATTGTCTTTGAGGCTGCAGTGCATCTCAAGTACCTTCAGGGCTAAATCTGAGCGTAATC
This sequence comes from Coryphaenoides rupestris, assembly GCA_002895965.2. Taxonomy (NCBI): domain Eukaryota; kingdom Metazoa; phylum Chordata; class Actinopteri; order Gadiformes; family Macrouridae; genus Coryphaenoides; species Coryphaenoides rupestris. The sequence goes on from PIJE02002282.1 coordinate 38,350, forward strand.
ACCCAAGCGGGGAAGCTGTAAGCCAGCGCTCATTCTCCAACTTTCCGTGGCCCTTTCCCATGAACGAGCTCTTAGGGGTTCGGACGAGGCCGACATAATGATTGTTTGTTTTTTTTAAATCACTCTCACGTTCTTAAGGCTTGCTCGCTTCGCCCCCGCAACCTTTTCTCTGTTTTCCCTCCTTTGTGTCCGCAGGACAGGTCAAAGGTCAGGCTCTTCTTCTCCTCCTCCTCCTCCTCCTCCTCCTCCCATATTCATATCTGTTTATCTTGCCCTCCATCTTGGGCTGTCCACCCACTTTATGTACTTTCAATCAGTGAATATGAATTACACCTGAGGGCTATGGGCGAGGTGGACTGGCAGGTCGGGTAGCCTATGTAGAGAGGCTGGAGCTGAATGAGTGAATGCTACTTGGGCGGGTGTGTAAGAGCCTGTGCATGTGCTGTGTGTGTGTGTGTGTGTGTGTGTGTGTGTGCATGTGTGTGTGTGCATGTGTGTGTGTGTGTGTGCGTGTGTGCATGAAAACAATACAACTACCTCTGCAGACTCCCAGACTCTGACATCAAGCGTTAGGAGCCCAGACAAGTTGACAGAAAATAATAATGAGTCACTCCCAGCTCTGCTCCCAACCCAGCGGGCCGCACGCTGCAGTCACATACCGACTCCCCTGAGTCCCCTGACTCCCCGCAGCGCTCCCGTCTGACCAGGACTTGAAAATATTCCCAGAACCCCCTTACTGAGGAAATCACTGAAAATTGCTTCGTTAAAATGCTTAGCTGTGAATCTAGTTGGGTGGGTGGTGGTGGTGATGGGGGGGGGTGGTTGTGAATTGTCATGCTAATGTAAATTTCTTGTTTTTCCTTTAGTCCTTTTTGTCGAAAAAAATTGTTTGTTATCTGGGCGCTGACTAAGCATGGGTTCAGATGCAGTGTTGTTTCAACATTGTTTACTTACATATAACATGTAACAAAAATAACTTACATATAACATAACATACAGTATAACAAAAAGAACCAAGACAGATTACAGATTTATCTGATCCGAGGCATATCTCCTGTTCATGTATCTCACCGGCCACTTTATTAGGTACACCTTGCTAGTACCGGGTTGGACCCCCTTTTGCCTTCAGAACTGCCTTCATTCTTCGTGGCATAGATTCAACAAGGAGCTGGAAACATTCCTCTCAGATTTTGGTCCATATTAACATGATAGCATCACGCAGTTGCTGCAGATTTGTCGGCTGCACATCCATGATGTGAATCTCCCGTTCCACCACATCCCAAAGGTGTTCTATTGGATTGAGATCTGGTGATTGTGGAGGCCATTTGAGTATAGTGAACTCATTGTCATGTTCAAGAAACCAGTTTGAGATGATTTGAGCTTTGTGACATGGCGCGTGATCCTGCTGAAAGTAGCCATCAGAAGATGGGTACACTGTGGTCATAAAGAATACATTTCCCCATTCCCGCCAAACCCTTCAACAAAGCGGTGACTGACAGGGGCCCGAGAATCTATTAACCCGATATTAACCCGTAATTATACTGTGTTTCCCTTTTCTAATCTCCTGAGCATAGTGGGTTTATTATTACATGTTAACCGTATAACTATTATGAGGATTTCTGCAGGAAGCCAAGCCCAGCGCGTTAATAGAGCAGCCTTCGAAGGCACAGACACAGACAGAAATCCCATTTGGAAGACATTTGGACGAACAAAAGACAATAATTAAAAAAATGTTGCATAAAAGTACAGAAGACATACAGACACACATCTGTTTCCTCAGGTGGAGAGCAGTTGAAACCCTGCGGCTAACACAACTGATGCCAAGTAATATTTTATTCCCAAAAAAAGATAAAATAGGTGGATATTCATAAGATACAAAAACAGTGCTACTTAAAACCAAGACAGTGCTATTTAAAGGGACGACAGGGACTCAGAATTATAAACTATAAAATAGGCCTATAAGCTCCTAATTAAAACTACAATCGGGATTCCTCTCCACGGAAGTCTTTAGTGGAAGGCGAAAGGCTTGTTCTTGTTGGGGAAACCAGAGTCGCTGTTCTCTGTTTGGAGAACCCACTCCTCTCCTCCAGCCAAGCCTGCGGACAGGGAAACAGTGCCAGTTACACGTCCTAATAGCGTACTTAAATGCTGATTTAGGCGTTGCCAACCAAGCCCGGTCTGTTTAGGAGACTAAAGGCTGTTCCATACTCCGCGAGACGCGAGAACTTTGTTCTCGCACCCAGGGCTGCGAGAACAAGAACAAAGTTCTCGCCGCCCTGGACATTTCATACTCCGCGAGAAACTCCTCAAAGGCCCCGCCCACAGCAGGAAACTTCTGCGCTGGCGGAAAGCGCATTAACCACGCCCACTTCAAATTGACCAATCACACAATAGTTCTCGGACACGACGCGAGAACAAAGTTCGGCCCGGCTGATGTGTCGAGAACAACTTGCGAGAACACCTGACCTAGGTCTGCGAGAACAAAATGACGTCATTTTGTGGGCGGGGCCCTAGGTGCGAGAACTTTGTTCTCGCGTCTCGCGGAGTATGGAACAGCCTTTACGCGGGAGGGAGAGACGTTACTCTCTCCCACTGATTGCCGCTAGCGTGCGGTGTTTGTAGAGGTCCTAGCAGCTCTGCGGGCCTCGATACCCGCCGCTCTGCCCTCCGTCGTCGTCGTCCTCCTCCTCCTTTCCGTGGTCGGTCTGGCGTGACGCTCCCGCTCCGTCGTCGCTCTTTCCCCCACCTGCTCCAGTCCTGGGGCAGCAGCAGCGTCTTGCACGAGAGCCGCGCGGCCGCGTCACCCGGCTCGCGCCCGATCACGTGTCCCAGTACACCTGACGCCCCCGACTTGCTCACACAGGCTCTCCTTACGTCACACCTCTCCCAGGTGTGTCCTATTGCGTTGATTGCACCTATGCCACGAAGAATGAAGGCAGTTCTGAAGGCAAAAGGGGGTCCAACCCGGTACTAGCAAGGTGTACCTAATAAAGTGGCCGGTGAGATACATGAACAGGAGATATGCCTCGGATCAGATAAATCTGTAATCTGTCTTGGTTCTTTTTGTTATACTGTATGTTATGTTATATGTAAGTTATTTTTGTTACATGTTATATGTAAGTAAACAATGTTGAAACAACACTGCATCTGAACCCATGCTTAGTCAGCGCCCAGATAACAAACAATTTTTTTCGACAAAAAGGACTAAAGGAAAAACAAGAAATTTACATTAGCATGACAATTCACAACCACCCCCCCCCATCACCACCACCACCCACCCAACTAGATTCACAGCTAAGCATTTTAACGAAGCAATTTTCAGTGATTTCCTCAGTAAGGGGGTTCTGGGAATATTTTCAAGTCCTGGTCAGACGGGAGCGCTGCGGGGAGTCAGGGGACTCAGGGGAGTCGGTATGTGACTGCAGCGTGCGGCCCGCTGGGTTGGGAGCAGAGCTGGGAGTGACTCATTATTATTTTCTGTCAACTTGTCTGGGCTCCTAACGCTTGATGTCAGAGTCTGGGAGTCTGCAGAGGTAGTTGTATTGTTTTCATGCACACATTCGTGCACACACACACACGTGCACACATGCAAACACATACAAATGCACACACACACACACACACACACACACACGCGCACATGCACATGCTCTTACACACGCGCGCGCATGCATTCTCACACACACGCATGCACACATGCACACACACACAGATAGGTTTTAAAGGGGAACCGTCACGCTCTGCTGCTGAGTCTTCACACGCACATTGTGTTTCTGCAACAGAGATGAGTTCAATGTCCAGTGACGTCATCGCTTTGCGATGTTCCCCATTGTGCCGATTCAGGAAAAATCACATCGTTGGTCGTACTTTTTTTTTCGGAAGCGGAGTTGAAGACGGTATGATGCAGTACTCCTTTATCAAATAAAGTGATGATGATATTAACAACAACAACAACAAAGACAACAATACTACTACTCCTACTACTACTACTACTACTACTAGTACTACTACTAATAATAATAATAATACATAAAATAGCCACGTTCGATGGCTTACCTTCATGTCTGATTGCTACAGAGACACACGGGTGAGTTAGGGATGGAGGGTGTGTTGGAATGTGTGTATGTGTGCATGTGGGTGTGCGTGTACACACACGCACACACACACACACATTACAACACACCCTCCATCGTGCGTGGGTGTGTGTGGTGTGTGTTTGTGTGTATGTGTGCAAAGCTATTTATGTGTTCTATGTATGCTCTTTGTAGTGTGTATGTGTGTGTGTGTGTGTGTGTGTGTGTGTGTGTGTGTGTGTGTGTGTGTGTATGTGTAGCCTATGTTTCTGCATGGTTTGTATTTATTGCATGAACACAAATAGAGAAACAATATATTGGCTGTGGCCATTTGGCTCGATGAGCACACACACACACACACACACACACATACACACACACACAACCACACACACACACACACATACACACACACACAACCACACACACACACACACACACACACAAACACAATCAATCCCATCTGGTGCCCTCCCTAATTCCCTGTTCAGACTCTCCCACACAGCGTGTAGACCACCGTCGCATCAGGTGGGATGTGTATTATATCTGGAAACCCAACACACACAGACACACACACACAAGGCAGCAGCCAAACAAAGCCATGGTAGTGGCGGTGTGGTCTGGTGTTTATCGAGTGACAGTGCCGCCCTGCAGGACGCTGTGGGACTGTTTTAATCAGAGACAGGGGCCATCTGCTACGTCTCCCTCTGCGCCGCAAACATCTTCCCCTTTTCCTCTCGTCTGTCATTCATTTGACCCTCCTGGAGACGGGGGGATCTATATTTATATTCCATCGTTTCATCACTCCCCGCCAACGCCAATCACCCGATGATTACTTTCATGCTCATCATTATTTCACGGAATCAGAGATGTTTCCTCCGTGGAATTGTTTCGGTATGGCCGTTTGTTTATTGTATTGTGCACCTCTAATATGTTTGTGTGTGTGGTTGCATGTGTGTGTGTGTGTGTGTTTGTGTGTGTGTGTGCGTGCGTGTGTGCGTGCGTATGCGTGTGTGTGTGTCTGTGGGTGGGTGAATTCCAATGAATCAGACCAAAGCAGACGATGATATTGTCTGCCTGCTGCCGTCTCGGGGGGACGCTGCGGCGTGAATCAGTGACAACGGGGAAGAGAATGCGCCGGAACGTTCTGTAGAAATCACCCAGGTGAAGCAATGAACCATGAGCGGTCTGGTCATCAGCAAACAGTCTGCTTTTCATCATGGTATGTGTGTCTGTGCATGTCTTAGCTGATTGCGTTGATCTTCTGTGCATGCGCATATGTGTATCCATGCGCATGTGGCCTAGCTAAGGTGACCACAGCTGTCGCTCTCGTTCTCTCACACACTGTCTCAGTCTCTCTCTCTTTCTCTCCCTCTCTTTCTCTCTCTCTCTCTCTCTCTCTGTCTCTGGGCCCTTTGTCTCTCTATCTCTGAGTGCTTCTCAGAGGAAGATCATTGTAGTTTAAAATAGTTCTTTTGTTTCCTGGACAGGAAGTGATGTTTCAATAGAGGGCCTGAGAGCCCAGTGAGGTCAGTAGAGGTGACCTTGGAGACACGCGCACACACACACACACACGCATACACACACACGCACACATACACATGCACACACACACACACACACGTGCGCACAAGCACCTATGCACACATTCACACAAAAACACTGCGCTCCCACTCGGTTGCCACTACGCCACAGACACACACATGCACACATTTAGGTTTCTCTCTGACACACTGGCACTCAGCCCTTTGACACACACAGATCCTATTAGGGACCCAGTGTCATAAGGGCATCCTGAAACTTTGTGTTTAGTCATTATTTATTCTATGCTTTGCCATTCTTCCACTCATTGTCCTGTCATTTCAGATCCTGCCACTCCCACCTGCCCACAGTATCCTGCTCACCTGATCACCATCTGAGTCTGCTCTACTCACCTGTTTCCCATTCTACTGCACATGTGTACCGTTAATGCTATCGTATCCCAACACATGCTGGGTGTTCTGGTTGAGAGTGACTGTGAACATTTTGTGGACGTCTATGTGTGTGTGTTTTTTTCTTTCTTCATCTTTTGTATTTTATTCCCTATTATTGCAATATAACAAACAGATGTCGACAAAAATATTTAGCAATAGGTCTGCTGAATTGTCGGTGACTGTGCGTTTTGAACAACATTGTTAAAGGTTTTGTTAAAATGTTCCGATCAGGTTTCTACCTCTGTTCTGAACATGAGAAACTTTCCAAACAGAAAGTTCCCATGGAATCTGCACTTTTCTGTAAATATTCCATGGAAATATTCTGTTTGGAATCATTGAGAGAACATTTCTCTCATTGATTCTAAGAATACTTTTCTGTGAAGATTCCCTGGGAATATTCTGTGTTTGTAAATAATGTATGCAGGTTTACAAAGTATTCCCTGGATCTGTGTCTCGGTGGGTATGCATAAGCGTGTGTAGATGCGTGTGTGTGTGTGTGCATGTGTGTGTTGACGGGCGTATACGCTCCCCGGTGATGACATCACAGCAGGGGGTCCCCACAAAGCCGGTGTAACAGGCCAAATTAACCCCCGCCCAGATTAAACCTGGGTATACTTTGGCCCAGGCCAGAGTATACCCCGGGGATAAACTGTCCTAGGCCAAACTATACCCGGGGGTGTAAAATAGCCTAGGCCAAATTAACCCCCGCCAGGCCAGAGTATACCCCTCCAGGCAGGGCCGGTCCTTCCTATAGGCGACAAAGGCGGTTGCCTCGAGCGCCACCTAGAGGGGGGCGCCAAAAACTGCGCCTAGCAAAAAAAAAAATATATATATATATATATTTTTTTTTATTTTATTTTATAATTTTTTTTGCTGGGCAGAGTTTTTTATGCCCCTTCTATTTCTCCAACCAATATTTTGACATAAAAAAATATATTTAACATAAGGGGAAAATTTGCCAAAAATCTAAAGAGGTAGGGGTGTTGTCAGAACATGCTAGCGCATTGATGGGTATGGGTCGAGTGTGGGTCGAACGGACAATACAATTTTTTATTAATTATTTTTTCGAAACGTGCATGCACCTAGTACAGTACATTCTTAATATCATTGGTTGAATGTTGCCCGGTTCTGTATCCCTCCTCCACTCCCTGAGATAAAGAGCATGACAACTATTTCATACATGCAAAGCAGCTCACAGAAATATATCCCAACTTGTGTATTGCTCGGCGGATCAGTGCAACGCTACCAGTAACAGTAGCTTCAGCCAAGAGGAGTTTTTCTAAATGAAAACTGTTGAAAACGAGGTCAACCATGGCTCAAGAACGCTTCAGTGGTAGTAATCTAGTAGTAATCTTTGATCTTTGTGGAAGTCTAATATTTTTTCTGTTTTTCTGGTTGAAGTAATAAAAGTCTATGTTTTAGAGTTTTAAGATTTAAGTCAGTTAGCTTTCTCACTTAACTTACCTGACAAAGCTGAACCCCCAATAAAATGTTGAAAAATTAAGTAATTCTTGTGTATATCACTCAACACTACTGATATCATGGGGGTATAATTTGGCCTGAGGGGTATGAATTGGCCTAGGCCAATTTATACCCCGGAGTATAAATTGGCCTAGGCCATAATATACCCGGAGGAAGTTGATCAGACGGTGACGGCCCGTCGCCATGAGCGACAGATACACCCTGAGAACCACTTGGGGAGCGGAGGAGCCCACCTCCTTTCAACCACCCAATGCATGCCCACACACACACACACACACACACGCACACCTGGGGGGGTGTGGGTCTCTGTCACGTTAAAAGTTCCTGAGATAATTATGCTGATTATGGATGTGGAGTGTTTCGCTACAACGCTCAAAGCCTTTGAGTCTATCAAAGGCTTTGAGTCTATCAAAGGCTTTGAGTCTATCAAAGGCTTTGAGTCTATCAAAGGCTTTGAGTCTATCAAAGGCTCAAGTGGTTACGATCCCACTCCAAACTTTGGTGTTGTTTTTTTTCTTCCGCATGAATAAAGTTGAATGCAGTTCCTTGTGAGTTGCCTTGCCTCAATTTACGCTGAGCTAAACGTCTTGATTGTACTTTTGTTTTGAAGTGAAACGTGAAACTTTCGCCAAAAAAGAAATGTTGGGCATTTTGTGAGGTGATATATATATAAGGATAATGTGACGTATGCTGTGGACTACCCCTTGTCAGAAGCAATTAAAATACTTTTGATACTGATTCATAGTGTAGAAAAGAAACACAAAGTCTTGCCAGTGGTCTCAGACGAGCTTGTTAGCTTGGACCATGTTGGGGATGTGCTGGCTTCAGAGCCACACAGGGTGTAACGGTACCAGAACAGGTAGAACCCAAAAGCACGACACAGAACTAATAGATGCAAACAAAGTCCAAAAAGGGTTTAATCCAAACTCTGTAGTCCAACAGGCAAAGGTCACAAAACAGGGTATCAAATAATCAGGCGTCAAAACCGGCAGGGATCAGGCAAGAATCAGAGTCGAGAATAATACTAGCAGATCGAGTCAGAAAAGTAGAGTGAGAGGTACACTAAGCTCCGCTGCAAAAACAATCTGACAAAGACAAAGGGGATAAGGCAGGTCTTATATACTGTTCTAATGAGGGAATGGGAAACAGGTGAGTAGAACAGACTCGGGTGATGGTAGGAGTAAGGTGATTAACTGGGCGGGGCAGTCAGGTGATGGGAGGGGCTCAGGATACTGTGGGCAGGTGGGAGTGGCAGGATCTGAAATGACAGGACAATGAGTGGAAGAATGGCAAAGCATAGAATCAAGTTCTTAAGGCTTGCTCGCTTCGCCCCCGCAACCTTTTCTCTGTTTTCCCTCCTTTGTGTCCGCAGGACAGGTCAAAGGTCAGGCTCTTCTTCTCCTCCTCCTCCTCCTCCTCCTCCTCCCATATTCATATCTGTTTATCTTGCCCTCCATCTTGGGCTGTCCACCCACTTTATGTACTTTCAATCAGTGAATATGAATTACACCTGAGGGCTATGGGCGAGGTGGACTGGCAGGTCGGGTAGCCTATGCAGAGAGAGGCTGGAGCTGAACGAGTGAATGGACTACTCCCAAGAGGCGGGGCTTATGTGCAATCAACGCAATAGGACACACCTGGGAGAGGTGTGACGTAAGGAGAGCCTGTGTGAGCAAGTCGGGGGCGTCAGGTGTACTGGGACACGTGATCGGGCGCGAGCCGGGTGACGCGGCCGCGCGGCTCTCGTGCAAGACGCTGCTGCTGCCCCAGGACTGGAGCAGGTGGGGGAAAGAGCGACGACGGAGCGGGAGCGTCACGCCAGACCGACCACGGAAAGGAGGAGGAGGACGACGAGAGTGATGACATTTGTTATGCGGCTTCTCGCGAATGCTAACACGGTGCTTAAGGTAAACACACAGATATCATGACGCCGGTCGTATATCGCCGACGACGAGCGCCGAGCGGTCATCCGGCGACGTTTACGAGGCCTCGTTTAGACCGCCTCCTCTCTACCTCTGCTTATGAATCCTGCATTGATGAAATATGAATAGACGACGGAGGGGAGAACGGCGGGTATCGAGGCCCGCAGAGCTGCTAGGACCTCTACAAACACCGCACGCTAGCGGCAATCAGTGGGAGAGAGTAACGTCTCTCCCTTCCGCCTCAGTCTCCTAACGGACCGGGGTTTGGTTGGCGACGTCTAGCCAGCAAGTCGAGTAGGACGGACAGAGAAAGAGAAGGACGACGACGAGAAGGACGACAGAGAAGAGGATGACAGAGAAGGACGACGAGAAGAAGGACACGTTAATTTTTCGCGCAGACACTCTTAAGCTCGAGAGG
>PIJE02002282.1:53217-60027 GCA_002895965.2 Coryphaenoides rupestris
CGGTTGCCACTACGCCACAGACACACACATGCACACATTTAGGTTTCTCTCTGACACACTGGCACTCAGCCCTTTGACACACACAGATCCTATTAGGGACCCAGTGTCATAAGGGCATCCTGAAACTTTGTGTTTAGTCATTATTTATTCTATGCTTTGCCATTCTTCCACTCATTGTCCTGTCATTTCAGATCCTGCACACACACACACACGCATCTACACACGCTTATGCATACCCACCGAGACACAGATCCGGGGAATACTTTGTAAACCTGCATACATTATTTACAAACACAGAATATTCCCAGGGAATCTTCACAGAAAAGTATTCTTAGAATCAATGAGAGAAATGTTCTCTCAATGATTCCAAACAGAATATTTCCATGGAATATTTACAGAAAAGTGCAGATTCCATGGGAACTTTCTGTTTGGAAAGTTTCTCATGTTCAGAACAGAGGTAGAAACCTGATCGGAACATTTTAACAAAACCTTTAACAATGTTGTTCAAAACGCACAGTCACCGACAATTCAGCAGACCTATTGCTAAATATTTTTGTCGACATCTGTTTGTTATATTGCAATAATAGGGAATAAAATACAAAAGATGAAGAAAGAAAAAAACACACACCCAGACCAGGACCTGTTCCCATGCCAGGTTGCATGTTTTGTGCACCCAGAACACCCAGCATGTGTTGGGATACGATAGCATTAACGGTACACATGTGCAGTAGAGAAACCACGTGGTTTAGATAAGATAAGATCAGATAACAGAACTTTACTCATCCCGAAGGAAATTATTTTGCCAGAGGTTGCTCATAAATACCAACAACTTGAGAATAAAAACAATAATATAATAAATGTACAGTGTTTAAGGCCCGTTGGCCCGTTCGTCCCTGTCTGTAGGTATCTCTCCTAACTGGTTTAGTCTCTGCGTTGTGTTTGTGTGGATGTCAGGGGAGACAGACTGGGACACGTGGCTCTTGGACTGTGGTAGAGACCATAGGAATAGCCTCTTTTATTCTCTCTCTCTTCTTCCAGTTAACACAATTCCACTCCTCAGGTAAGTAGTCTTCACCTTAACAACACACAAGAGGGAACAGAATTTTTACGGTGCACAACAAGATGACTCCTTTTAACAAAACAAAAACACTTTGGCTATGGCACTATGGCTAAAAATAGCCTAACACATGGGTAACAACTCTGCGACAACCAGGATTTAAGTACAAAATAAAATCAGAAACTGGTTAAACTTTCTTTTTTAAACTAAAAAAGAAAATAAAGAAAAAAGAAAATAAAGTCTGCCACCTAGTGGTTCACTTTTAGACCATCTTACATCTACCCCCTCTTTGTTTGATGGCATCCCAGCCAGCTTCAATCCTTTCACTGTGCCTCGGCTTTTGGTTGTGAGTCCTGTAATGTAGGACTGGGCCGATGACTGGATCTTCTTTTTGCCCTACCCGAATCTCCTGTTTCATCAGGGTGGAAGTGACTCTGTCCCCACCTCCCCATAAGGCTCAGTGGGCTGCACCATCTGGCTGGGACCAGGTTCCTCTGAGCCAATTGTAGGCTCACCTGGAGGGCCTCCTGTTTCTGGGTTGCACTGCATCTGCCTGCCACCCTGCTTTCTGCCTCTCACTCGCTGAGGACAAGATTGGAGGGCCTGGGTGACCTCATGGCTAGTCATACGGGAAAGGGCATCCGCATTGGAGTTATCCCGCCCCCGACGGTACTGAACCTCAAAGTCAAACGTAGATAGCTGAGACACCCACCGTTGACCTGTAGCATCCAGCTTTGCCGTTGTCATCACATACTTCAGGGGGTTGTTGTCTGTGAGGACTGAGAACTTCCGGCCATAGAGGTGATCGTGGAATTTACTCGTCACTGCCCACTTCAGAGCTAAAAACTCGAGTTTGTGTGCCGGGTACCGTGTCTCCGCTGGACTCAAGCCTCTGCTGGATAGGCGTGGGGGGGGGGGTCTGGCGGGGGGCGGGGGTGCTGGGTCTTGGGGGTGGTGGGGGCTGGGGGGGCGGGTCTGGGGGGGCGCGGGCTGGGGGGCCCCATGGAAGTGCTGAACGGCGTCTTATGTTTGTCTTGCTCAGCCACTTCCACCTGCCAGTACCCAGATGTGAGGTCAAGAGTGGAGAAGTACTTTGCTTGCCCCAGAGCCTCCAGGGCTTCCTCTATTCTGGGCAGGGGGAATGCGTCCCTAGTGCTGCAGGAGTTGAGCTTGCGATCGTCAACACATAGTCTCAGTGACCCATCTTTCTTAGTCACAATCACCACTGGTGACACATATGGACTCTTGCTGGGATGAATGACTCCTTCTGCTTCCATCTCCGTCAGAAGCTTCCTCACGTCTTGCCACAGGGATGGTGGGATCTTACGATAGGGGAGGCGAAATGGCCTTGAGTCCACCAAAGGTATTTCATGCTGTATTGTCTTGGTGTGACCATAGTCTGTGGAGTGCTGAGAGAAAGCCCCTGCATTCCTGTCCACTAACTCCTTGAGAAGAGCACGCTGGCGTTCAACCTCTACTGCTGCTTCGCTTAGGTCCACACCACAGCTGGTGACCACTTGGTCAAGGCTCAGGCATTTATCATCATTCTCATTGCCTTTGTATCCCCCCTGTTCACTTTCAGCAACCTCCCGTACATTCTGGACAAGGAAGGCTTCTGCCAGGTGAGCGTTTGGCTCGATTGTAACTGCACGTTGTGACATATTCATTACTCGGACGGGGGCACAGCCTTTCTTTACATCAGCAAGGACTTTGGCAACCAACAGGCCTTCAGGGAGCTGTAGGGAGGAGTGGTTTTCAATCAGAGCAGTGTAGGTTTTTCTTTTTGGGCCAGCTCTGATCCTACACATTAAATCAATTTCTTTACCCCCAGGAATGCATATCTTGCGGCCGGTGTACACAGCAGGACCCACTTTATCATCCAGTTCAACCTGTCCTGCCTCCCCAACCTCCAATATTGCTGTGTACCATTCTGGGTGACTTTCTTTAACCCTGTGCAGGAACTGCTGGCCATAGGCTGCTTGGAGGTGACTTTTGGAGGCGTGGATGATTAGTCCCCAACAACAGGGGGACCGTGGAGCGGTAATCAGAGTCAGGGACCACAAAAGCTGGCACCTTGGTGAACTTTTTGCCAAGCACCTTAAGTTTAAGGTCTAGAACACCATAATAGGGTACACTCTGGCCTCCCGCACCCTCTATGGGAACTTTAGAGGGTTTTAGCCTGTGCTCTCGAAGACCCGGGTGGCTGCGCCAGTACCCATGGGTAATACTAGTGATTTGTGAGCCTTAGAATAAAGGGCCCCTCGGACCTCAATGGTGTATCTGTATACTCGTTCAACATTATTATTATTATTTTTTTTATTTTTTTTACGATACACAATCTCAGATGATCACACGACGACAGTGAAATAAATTCCTATATCCGGAAGGCACACACATTTCTATGGTAGGTCACACAAAATTCTCCCTGTTAGCATCCAACCAACAATTCAAGCATTCAAACTAAGGTTTCTCTTTACACCATGAGATCTCGGTAACGGCATGAAAAACACAGAACAGAACAAAAACAGGACGACTTAAAGGATATATTGTTGATGGGGATGGACGTGTCTCAGAGGTACAAAGTCCCTTGGAGTGCGGCCACAGTACCAATGTCAGTTCACAGAGCACAGTCCCAGAGGTGACCGTGCCAATACAACTGAGCACGAAGTCTGACTGATGATGATGGTGCTGGAGCTGCTGCTGATGGTGGTATCTCAGTTGAACACACTGTCCACTTGATGATGGGCACCAATGCAGTTCAGTTCAGCACAGTCCAATTGGCGACCTTCACAGTTGAATGCGCCAGTGGTAGGGCACTGCCGGTGGCTACTCCAGAGTCTTACAAGCCACAATCCGGGTCACGGCACCATTACCCAAAAGAAAATAAAGTCTGCCACCTAGTGGTTCACTTTTAGACCATCTTATATAAGCCTAAAAGAAAAAAAAAGAAAAAAAAAATTAAGAAGAAAGGAAACAAAGAAAAAAAGAAAAATGACCCCGATTTACCCCCGCCCACAAAATTCACACACACTAGATTAGGAACACACGCACGTTGATACCGCGGCTTTGATATCGATATGATAACCACCGGAATCGTGCAGAGCGCCGGCGCTGGCGCTGCCAAACCCAACAGAACCAGAGCTCTGGAATCTGCGAGGATTTAGCTAAATCTAGACCGCGCCGGTTCACATCGGTTCACACGCCGGATTTAGAATTTGCCCCTCGCTCGTTGCCGTGGTAAGACCCTTCGGTTCGCCTGTGTTGGACAATGGGTTTTTTAAAAAAAAAATCACATCAGGATATAAATCAACATCAAAGCAAATATGTTGTGCATGCAGAGGCGCTGTCATACACACACACACACACACACACACACACACACACACACACACACAGACACACACACACACACAGACTAACTCACACCGTGGACTAATCAATCATAGATGGTCTGCTGTGGCCGTTGCTTTTAGCCATTTGAGAAACACTGAAGTCATTAACAATTAACAGTTCAAAGCACGAGGTGATGATAGGCAGGAGGACATCAAACCCAACTTCTGTGCTGGGGTGTGTATGTATGTAGGTGTGTGTGTGTTGGAGTGTGTGTGTGTGTCTGTGTGTGCTGAAGTGTGTGTTTTCACACTTCCCATGCAAGCGTTGAATAATCCACCCGAGTGCCAATCCACAAGCGCTTTACCGCGTATTTCACCGTTGACTTTCCTCGCGAGGAAACGTCTGAAGGGAAGAAATGCGGCTTTTCGCACACGTATGACGACTATGACGACAGCCATGATCTCCCTGCAGAGTGTAGCGCAAGATTCAAGATTTTCTTTATTGCCATATGTACAATGGAATGCTTACTTTTGGCAGCATCACCATAGCATGATATGACATAGCCATGTGATGCAGTGGTGGACCATCAAAAAGATGCTATAACATTTTAAGCGGCCCTGTGTGCGTCTTTACTGGCCCCCTCTGTGTTCCTGTCATTCAGTCAGAAAAAACAAAAGTTAATTAAGGGCCGAAAAACACGCACGCGCAGCGCATCAGGAATGACAGGAAGACAAAGAATTTATTTCCCAGTACACCGTTGTATAGCAGCATGTCTACAACATAGGCCTATACGACGACAAAGCGGTGAAAAGTCAGCGTGTCAGAATGCATAAGCAGCACAACACAGTACAACACAGCACACAGACTGGAATACTGAAGTTACCGTGCAATAAAGAAAAACAAAAACAAATATACAACCTATTTTTGTGATGAATCATTCTGGCGTATATCTGATCATTTAGGACATTCAAGCCACCACACCAGGTCCGGTCCTCCACCATGACCAGCATCACCTTCTCTGGCCAGAACATCCCCCTCTCCACATCAGTCACCAACCTGGGTGTTAGAATGGACCCTAGCCTCACCTTCGAGACTCACATCAAACACCTGTGTAAAACGTCCTTCGACCACCTCAGGAACATCGCCAAACTCCGTCCCACACTCACCCTGGCAGATGCAGAGAAGCTCCTCCACGCCTTTGTCTCCTCCAGGCTCGATTACTGTAATGCACTCCTCATCGGGATCCCTAGTAACGGCCTCCGGAAACTCCAGTATGTCCAAAACAGCGCTGCTAGGATCCTGATGAGGGTGCGCAAATATGATCACATCACCCCCATCCTCAAATCACTTCACTGGCTCCCCGTCTCACTTAGGATTGAGTTCAAGGTCTCCCTCCTCACCCACCAGTGCATACACGGAAATGCCCCCCGCTACCTCAAGGAACTCCTTACCCCTCAGACCTCCTCACGTACCCTCCGCTCTGCAACCACCAACCTCCTCAAACCCCCCAGGACCAAGCTCCGCACCATGGGGGATCGGGCATTCTGCTCGGCCGCTCCCAGCCTGTGGAATGCTCTCCCCGACTACCTGAGGGCACCACAGACTGTGGATGCTTTTAAACGAGGCCTAAAAACCTACCTTTTTTCCAGAGCCTTCTGCTAGATTTTTTATTTTTCATGTTTTATACTTAGTTTTTAGCACTTTCATGCTTTTTAATCTGTATCACTTTGAGATTTTCTTAAATGTAAAGTGCAATACAAATAAAATGTATTATTATTATTATTATTATTCAAGAAGAAGAGATCGTTTTCCGTGATTATTGCTGATTAACTTTAATGCAATTTAAATCTGTCCCTACCGACACCAACAATATCCGTATCAAAACAGCTTCTAGGTCTCATTAAGGCCATTGAAAGTGAGTGTGCTTAAGTTAACCCAGCACACTTACAAACATTTTGTGAGGAGTTTATTCACACACAGGCATGCTGTGTGTGAGAGACGTCGCCTCTCTCCAGTGACGCCTACAGGCCTCTGGCTCTCACTGCAGGCCAGTCTCTGAAACCTGGGTGTGGGGTCATGTCAAGGATCGGAGACTTTTGTCCCAACGTTGGGATCTACACACGCGGCTGATCTGGACTAATTTGATTTCTGTGAAGTTGCTATTGTTCAGAACTGATACTGATGACTTCATTGTTTTCTTAATGGATTGGAAGTGCCTGACAACCCCTTGCCCATGGGAGCCCTCTGCATCCACCAATCAGATGAGGGCCACACAATCCGCTGGCGAATAACGCCACGACATGAATTGCACTGGCCTGTTTGTTTTTGCAAGAGATTGTGTGTGTGTGTGTCTGCGTGCATGTGTGTGTGTGTGTGTGTGTGCTGTTGCCTGTGCCATTCAACCTCCTCACAGTGATCTA
>PIJE02002283.1:0-5000 GCA_002895965.2 Coryphaenoides rupestris
GAGAGAGAGAGAGAGAGAGAGAGAGAGAGAGAGAGAGAGAGAGAGACACAGAGAGAGAGAGAGAGAGAGAGACACACACACAGAGAGAGAGAGAGACAGAGAGAGAGACACACACACAGAGAGAGAGAGAGAGAGAGAGAGAGAGAGAGAGAGAGAGAGAGAGAGAGAGAGAGACACACACACAGAGAGAGAGAGAGACAGAGAGAGAGACACACACACAGAGAGAGAGACAGGAGAGACAGAGAGAGAGAGAGAGACACACACACAGAGAGAGAGAGAGAGACAGAGAGAGAGACACACACACAGAGAGAGAGAGACAGAGAGAGACAGAGAGAGAGAGACAGAGAGAGAGACACACACACAGAGAGAGAGGGCGAGAGAGAGAGAGAGAGAGAGACAGAGAGAGAGACACACACACACACACAGAGAGACAGAGAGAGTGAGACAGAGAGAGAGAGAGAGACACACACACAGAGAGAGAGCGACAGAGAGAGAGACACACACACAGAGAGAGAGAGAGAGACAGAGAGAGAGAGACAGAGAGAGACAGAGAGAGAGAGACAGAGAGAGAGACACACACACAGAGAGAGAGACAGAGAGAGAGAGAGAGACAGAGAGGGACAGAGAGAGAACCAGAGTGAGCATAGGAAGGTGTGAAGGAGAGAGAGAGAGAGAGAGAGTATGTAGTCTATACATGGAATTCCTCAGCACAGCAGGAGCGTCAGCATCACATGACTTGTCGTCCGTCCAGGGAGCTTACGCCGGATTCTGACTGCATCAGTAAACACCACCTGCAGCTTTTTTCATTTTCGCTGTACTTTAAGGTGCACCGCGGGGCGGGTCTATTATAGGACCCTGGCCTGACCTGAGCCGTAATGCTTTAGTGATAGAACCGCGCTCCCTTTGTTCATGAAAAAACGAAAGTTCAGTCGCCTACATAGCGGACGTTTACGAGAGTCTCACGTGTATGTAACTGTATTTTCTGTATTAAAACCTTGTTAAAGGGCATCATCATCATCATCATCAGTTGTGATTCTTGTTCGCTAAGACACACTCCTACACTGGGTTGTGTACAGAGTCGTTTGCAGGAGGCTTTAAAAAAAATCCGTACACGTCTGTCATCGCCTTGTCAGCTTATTGGCTCATGTGTGCAGTTTGCAACACACTGCACTTTGTATTGAAAACTCCACAGAACTGGAATGCTCTCCCTCGCTTATGAACAGGTTAACGAGAAATTGGCCCATGGGGCTAATTTTCTGGCATTTTTTGCACCGACATGAATGAAAGCCAACACACACATAGTCGGTTCATCCGTTCACGTTCCAAAATAAATTGTTCCAAACGCTAATCCGAAGCAACACATTTACGAGAGAGAGAGAGACGCGCTCCGCAGAACACTTATGCTTATCTCCCAGCCGCCGCTACGAGCGTTAAAGACAAAAGATTCTCATTGGCTCGCTGTCACCCCGAAGCCCAGCGCCGTGATTGGCCGGTCTTTGGTTGGGTTTGGAGTGGAGAGGAGCTGGCGCTCAGCCTGGCTCTAGCTCCTGGCTGTGTGTTGTTGCTTTACCAGCGAGAGAGAGAGAGAGAGAGGGAGAGAGAGAGGGAGAGAGATAGGGAGAGGGAGGGAGAGAGAGAGAGAGAGAGACTTGCTCTTTTTAACTATACATGTCAATGTCACGCTTTATTTTTTTTAACTTGAAGAGACAGAGCTAGAGAGAGAGAGAGAGAGAGAGAGAGAGAGAGAGAGAGAGAGAGACTTGATTGGTGCGTCTCAGTCAGAAGTAGGTCAGGGTGGATATTTCCATGCACTACAACCCCCCCCCCCTACACACACCACACACACACGGCACACCACGCACACACACACACACACACACACACACACGTGATGCAATATCAAGGCGCCACCCCCCCCCCCCCCCAGAGACCCCCAGGTGATGAGCGTACAACGGGGGTCTTTCACACCCTCGCTCTCCCGATTGGTTACGTTGTCGTTCAGCGAGTCGTTCCCAGCTACCGTGGTAACCGTCGCATTCAACCAGTCTGGCGATGACAGCCTGTCAAGGTTGAAGCCAGTTGTGTTGTTGTTGTTGTTGTTGTTGTTGTTGTCAAAGAACGCCTGCGTCACGCAAGTACAGATGACCAACATCCACATCATGTGCATCGACTATATTCTCTGAAACAGAACCCCTGTATATATACAGTATGTTCGAAACCATTGAGAACCACCACCTCACCGTTCAAAAAACAATTCACTGTACTTCCTTCCTTCCTTCCTTCCTTCCTTCCTTCCCGGGGTCCTCGGCACTAAAAACCCCCGCCAGCGCAGTGCCCGTTCCGTGCCTGATCGGAACGGACCCGGATGGCTTGCAGCTTTACTGTATTAACCGGAGAAAATCAAATCACCGACACTGTGACCGCAAACAGAGACTGCTTCTGTTGTAGTTTAGATGCCGATTTCACACATTTTAGTTTTTCTTTATCTCGCTTGGATTTGGGTTTTTTTTTGCGTTACCGAAAAAAAACACACCGGCCCACCCAGCGCCGAGGGGGGGGGGGGGGGGGGGGGTCACTCATGCGCCGTCCTCCCTCCCCGTGGCCCCGTCCTCCTCCATCTAATCTCCCCGCGGGCCTTTGAAATCTCTCCTGTTAACACACTCTCCATGTTGTGAACACAACCTCGTTAGACCGGAATCTCCTCACACCCAAGGCTCTCTCTCCCTCCCCCTCTCCTCCTCTCCTCCTCTCTCCCTCTCTCTCTCCCTCTCTCTCCCTCTCTCTCTTTCACACTCACTCCCTCACATGGAGGAGTCACAGGACGGGAAGGAACTGGGTTTTTGTTTGTTACGTTATTATCCGCAGCCATCGGAGAGACCGGAGGAACGCCATCCTGCAGGCTCCGCAGATCGGGACCTTCAAGAAGAACACGCATGCAACACGCAGAGCAGCACACACACTCTCCATACCTCCAGGTGTACATATTTAAATCACTGTGTGTGGCGCAGTTCAGGAGACAGAACTCCACACCTCCACGCATTAAGTCCTCGATTAAAACAGCTGGTAGAAGCCGTCCATTTCTTATTAAATGCTTGAGGGGAGAAATAAACCTCATTGAGTCGCATGCAACATCGGGGTTGCTGCACATTATGATGCTTTCTGAGTTGAACGGCGTCTTATATCGGATCAGTCAGCCCATGTTTCTGTGCAGTGTGACTTACAGTGAATAGGGAATCAGAGACGGCTTTATTGCCTTAGTTTTTTTGCAAACAAGGGGATGTGCTTTTGTGCAATTGTTGCCTAACATTTAACACTAAACAGAGATAGTAATACTGTAAAGGGTCAGGGATTAAGGGGCATGCATCCTCCTCCTAAAATCGATGCTTAAACCCACACTGGTTAAGTTTCACGATCCAAACACTCTTCACGTGCACACATTTGATGAAATTAAGGTCGGGATTACAATCTGGGAGCGTTGAGGTCCGCAAACACCGCTTGAGAGTGTCTCTCCGTGCCACGAGCACCCCCCCGCTTTCACTAGAGTGAAAACGCACAACGCTGGGATCAGATAAACACCGCGAGAGACGAGACGAGAGAGAGCGCAGAAAGCCGAGCGGTAGGCAAGGCGACGACGTGACCACAAACACCGACAAGTGAGGGAAAATAAATATTTGGGGCGATCACCACCGGCAACAGGAGATTAACCAACCTATTAATTAATTAATTAATCAATTAACCTCATTATCGTTCACTTTGAATTTGCGTAACGGGACTTCTCCTCGTCTTTCTTCACTGTGCGGACCTGGAGTCACAGACCAAGCTCGAGACACGTCCTTTTTTTTTCATTCTCCTCCACCCGAGAGGGGCGAACGTCTTTGACAGTTGAGGTGGCGCTGAAGTACGGCCTATTACCGGTTGCGCCGCCATGCATGACACCGCCCGCCCCCCCACCCCGCCTCCTCCTCCTCCTCCTCCTCCTCTCAGGTGCTGCTGAAAAAAATCCCACCACCACACCACCGTACGCCTATTACCACCACCACCACCGTGCGCCGGTCCGTGACCATGACAGCCGCCCCCCTACACCGCACCTGGTCCCCCCACCCCAGCCAGCCAGCCAGCCAGCCAGCCAGCCAGCCAGCCGGCCGCCCATCCCTCCAGCCTACCGTCCAGGAAGCAGTCTTCCTCCTCCTCCTCCGCCTGCTCCTCCTCGCTCACGGCCGGCTCCAGCAGGCCGTCCTTGGTGGTGACCGACATGGAGGACGACATCACCGGCTCCTCTTGTCTCCTCCCGTTCTGCTTCTTCCTCTTCTGCTCTTCTGCTGCTGCTGCTGCTTCTGATGCCCACGGCAACCGGCCCCTCGTTTGTTCGTTCGTTCGTTGGCTCCACCGAGTCGGGGGCAGAGTTGGGGGTCCAGAGACGGACGGACGGACGGACGAGAACAGATAGACAGAGAGAGAGACCGAGAGAGAGAGAGAGAGCGATAGAGAGGCACCGACTGTGGCTGAGGGACGAGAGAGTATGGCCGTGGCTCCAGACGAGGCGGTCCGCGCGCGAGAGACTCTACTGCCTCAGTGGCACTGAGCACAGCTTCTGCTGGCTGCGTGTGTGAGTGTGTGTTGCTGTGTGTGAGTGTGTGTGTGTGTGTGTGTGTGTGTGTGTGTGTGTGTGTGTGTGTGTGTGTGTGTGGGTGAGCCTCTGTGAGCTGAAGCAACATGCGCTGATTTCATAACTTCCTGTGTGCGGCTGGACCAAGAGTGTGTTGCTGTTCACAGCAGAGAACAGAGGAGTGATGCGTGTGTGCGTGTGTGTGCATGCAAGTGTGTGTTTAGGTGTGTGTATGTGTTTGTTGGTAACTGTGTGTGTGTGTGTGTGTGTGTGTGTGTGTGTGTGTGTGCATGTGTGTGTGTGTGTGTGTGTGTGTCTGTGTGCATGTGTGTGCGTGTGTATGTGTGTTTGAGTGTCTGTTGGTAACTGTGAGTGTTTAGGTGTGCATGCGAGT
>PIJE02002283.1:10000-12500 GCA_002895965.2 Coryphaenoides rupestris
CTGCTGAACATTAAGAAAACAGACTGGTGTGTCTTGTAGGAAGAATAAAGAGCTCTGTTGGAGTCAAGAGCTCTTAGAGCATCAGGATTAAACTTGTTGGAAACCTTCTCTCCTCCTCCTTTCTCCTCCCTCCAACTCCTCATTCTCTCTCTCTCTCTCTCTCTCTCTTCTCTCTCTCTCCTCTCTTCTCTCTCTCTCTCTGCGCTTTAGAGGGCCGTTGGTCTAAAATAGGATGATTGCAAAGGGGGCCCTGGTTACCCCTGAAACAATAAATGAGGGCATTCGGCCAGTCTGCGGTGGAGAACCGATTTTCTCTTGGAAGCTCACTTGATTTCTTTCGTGGCGCTTCTGTGTGGTGTGTGGTGTGTGTGGTGTGTGTGTGTGTGCGGTGTGTGCCGTGTGTGGCAGTGCGTGCATACATGTGTGTTGAGGGTGTTTGTTGAAAGACTTAATTGCATCGTGTATAAGATGCTTTTAAATGACACGAGACTACGCACGACACACACTTGACACACGCTTGTGGCACCACACACACACACACACACACACACCTGCACACACAGGCACACCAACACACCACACACACACACCACACACAGACAAACTTTACAAATGGAGTTCATATAGTTTCTCGCAAAATTTTAGCTCTCTGACGACAATACTAACAATCTCTCTGGGATACACCTCCCGGTCAAATCACTCTGTATTTTAAACTTTATTTTTAAACTCTTATTTTAACTCTTTTTCTAAAAAAGGGCACCTCTACACTTCTGTGACCGCCGGTTTGAGCCAGGGGTTTGGCTGGGACCTACGGTATACGGAGTGCGGTAGTGGCCCGTCCGGATGTGTCCGTAGGTCCGGAACCCTGGTACCATTCTGCTGCTGCTGCTGCTGCTTGCTGCTGCTGCAGGGACAGTCCTTGCGCTGTTGCGGTGGGCTGACCCGCGCTGTACATCTCGCTTTGTATCCTTCCACCTTGTGATTCCTCGAGCAATCTTCCCCCTCATCAATGATGCTTCTCCTCCTCTGCCTCTTTGTACTCCTCACTTTTCTCCTCATCTCTCTCTCTCTCTCTCTCTCTCTCTCTCTCTCTCTCTCTCTCTCTCTCTCTCTCTCTCTCTTGTCTCTCTCTCTCTCTCTCTCTCTCTCTCTCTCTCTCTCTCCTCTCTCTCTCCTCTCTCTCTCTCTCTCTCTCTCTGACTCTTGCTCTGTTTTCCTTTTCCCCCCCTTTTCTGTCCCTCAATCCCCAATCCCCAATCCCTAGCCCCTTCTTTCCCCTTGTTCATTCACTCTGTCAACATCCCCATCTCCATCTCTCCCGTCTCTCCATCCCTCCATCTCTCCCCCTCCTCCTGTTGTACGACGAGGTACAATGGGTTTCCACACAGGCCGCCAGATAACAGGCCAGCTGTGGTTGGGCTGGCACCGCAGGAGCGGCTCGTGCCTTGGCTTCCTGCATGGTCGGTGGGTGGGTGGTGGTGGGTGGTGGTGGTGGTGCGTGGTCGGGCACAGAGTTCACCTACAGGCCAACTGTGCGGGGTGGAGGGTGGTGATGGGGGAGGGGGTGGCAGGGGTGGAGGGGTGATAGGGGAACTGCAACCAACCACACCTATCCTATCTGTGTTTCAGTGCAATGCGCCCCTATTCCCTGGGGTCTTTCCCTGGGGGGGGGGGGGGGGGTTAAAGAAAGACCCCGGTCTTTCTGATGCGGATGTGAAACACAGGAAAGCCTCGGCGCTAACATTAGCTCAGAGACAGCTTCACCGCTAAGCTCATCACTGCATGCTTTGCATTTGAATCTGTTTTTCAATCGACCGACCTAGCAATTATGACACTTGTTCTATTAGCCTTGCAACTATGAATGCTTGAAATGTTACCACAGCCATATATTCCTCTTTGTCTCTGCCAAACGCCCTAAATGTAAATGTGAATGTAAATCTAGCTCACTTTGTCACCCGGCCCCTGCAGAACCTCTGCAGAACCTATGAGGCGATTTGTAACTCCGAAGCAGTTCAGCTGATGGCCTGTGGTTACCACGGCAGCGGCAGCGCCAGCGGCAGCAGCAGGGGTGGCTCCACCCACGCGGCACGGTGAGAACCGCGCCAAACCCGCAGCTTCCTGTCTCAATGCCGACGCCCAGCCACCCCACCCCACCCCACCCCACGGCACCCTACCCCGACCAATCAGAATGCAACACAGGGCTGCTACACACGGCACCTGCCACCGGCCGCAAAAGCCGATTTTGGGGAAGTCCACTTTGCCCACATGATGAAAGTTTGGTGGCAGTTGTGGCAATGTGGAAGGAGGGGCTTCTTCTGCATGTGGGTGGGGGAAGTGGCATCGATATACACCACCACCACCCCATATAGCGAGGGGTGGGTGGTGGTGGTGGTGGTGGAGAGAGAGCTGGGGGGGGGGGGGCAGAGATGGCAGAACATGCGCAACATTGACCACACATTGCAGCCTCGCCTCGCTTTGGTTTCCCCCAACTTCCTGTATC
>PIJE02002283.1:17500-19970 GCA_002895965.2 Coryphaenoides rupestris
CACACACACACACATACACACATACAGAGTGAGTGAGTCAGTGAGAGTGAGTCAGTGAGTGAGAGAGTGAGCCAGTGAGTCAGTGAGTGAAAGAGTGAGTGAGAGAGTGAGCCTGTCAATCGGTGAGTGAGAGTGTGAGCCAGTGAGTCCGTGAGTCAGTGAGTGAGAGAGTCAGCCAGTGAGTCAGTGAGTGAGAGAGTAAGCCAGTGAGTCAGTGAGAGAGTGAGAGAGTGAGTGAGAGAGTGAGCGGGCGTGCTGGCAGGACCGTATGGTACGGTGAACAAAACAATGGGTTCATAGAGATAAAGTAAAAAGGCACAAAGAGAGCGAACAAAGCCATTCGATAGGGTGTGTGTGTGTGTGTGTGTGTCTGTGTGTGTGTGTCTGTGTGTGTGTGTGTGTGTGTGTGTGTGTGTCTGTGTGTGTGTGTTGTGGTGGACATTTATAGAGAGAGAGCCAATTGTGGTGGGAGTTTGTAGAGCGAGAGAGAGAGTGAGACTGGAAGATGAGGCAGTACTGTGTGTGTGTGTGTGTGTGTGTGTGTGTGTGTGTGTAACTCTGAGTGTATAACACCGACACTGAGAGAGAGACAGGGAGAGAGAGACAGACAGACAGACAGACAGACAGAGAGAAGATGTCAACCGAGAACACGAAGAGAGAGAGAGGGGGGTGAGGGGAAGAGGAGAGAGGACAGAGACTAATAAAGGGAAAACGCATCGACGGCACAGAGGTGAGTAACGGGAGGGCGAAGAGGAGGGGGGGAGAGAGGGAGGGAGGGAGGGAGGAGAGACTTTAGAGAGGAGAGAGGAGAGGAGAGGAGAGGAGAGGAGAGCAGGGAACAAAGAAGGAGAGCGAGGGATGAGTCATGATGAAGGTCACCGATGAAGAGCACAATGCCGCCATGGTCGAACCTTTTATCCACCCACACACACACACACACACACACACACACGCACCATACATACGTACGCTCAAGTCTCTGAACTTCTACGATAAACTGTTTTACACGCCAACAAATGCACCGTTAATACGCGCCTAATTGTTGTCCAAAGTCAACAGTGACACACACACACACTCACGCTGTGTGTGTGTGTGTGTGTGTGTGTGTGTGTGTGTGTGTGTGTGTGTGTGTGTGTGTTGGGTGTGGCGGCGAGCGACAACAGGCATACAACAGGAAGCACTACGGGCTAACGGTTTCAGAAGCACACAAGGAAATGAGATTAGCATGAGGAGGACGGCTTCTTGTGTACCAGAATGCACTGGTTCCCTTTAAACGCCACGCCTGTGTGTGCACGTGGTGTGCGTGTGTGTGTGTGGAGGAGAGAGAGTGTGTGTGTGTGAGAGAGAGAGCGTGTGTGTGTGTGCAAGGAGACAGGGCTAACAGTGTGTACAGTAGAGCTATATACAGTGTGGAGTCCCTCTAGTGGCGCTTATTGGAACAACACACGTCAACAAGAGAAAACAACTAACTTTTTAACCTTATTAGTTGTTAAATGACAATAATAATAATAATAATAATAGCAGATAATACTAATACTAATACTACTACTAATACTAATAATAATAACAGATTATGACAATTATGAAAATGAAAAAGGAATAACAAATGAGTAAAAATGAAAAAATATCTTTATATTTGTATCAGCAATAAAATGATTATGTACAGAGAGATTCAGATAAAGTGAGGGTTTTGATCTAGTAGAATAATTAATTAATAATTAACACACAGCAGCCTTGAGCTATTTTTGCTCTTATCAGAGAAGCTGCCCTTTCTCAACAATACACAACAATACACAACAACACACAACAATACACAACAACACACAACAATACACAACAACAGCAGCAATGGGGGAAAACTAAATCTAGGTTGATCTCTGTGCAGTAGCCTTTAGCTATAGCTGACAGCGCTTTGATGTGAATTACGTTGAGTGTGAAACTGTCAAAGGATCATTCATCATTTTACGTGGAGATAGGGACTTGTCATGAGAACGTCAACTTGTTTTTCATGTTCACAACATTGAATATGAATATGAAAAACCATAATACAATGTCTATGTATTTGTAGGCCTATGTGTAGTTTTGAACTCCAAAGGACCAAAGGGGTTTGGCGGTTAAACTTTCAGCGGCGATGTAATCCATTCCCGAAACAAAGGACCAAAGGGGTTGGCGGTTAAACTTTCAGCGGCGATGTAATCCATTCCCGCCAAAAAATGTGATCCTTCGCGGATGTCGTTTCAATTAAATATTTACAGCTCAGGTCTGGTCAAGGTAGACCACGGACTGCGCCGTCAACTGGAGCTCTCCTACACTGTGGTTTTGGTCCAGATCTATAGGCCCACTGGGAGGCCCACCGACTCCAGTATGAGCCGTGGTTGAGATTATAGCTTCATATCAAGAATGAGTTATTAGGCCACTCTGTGTTGTATTGTAATCCTTTTCAGTTTTAATAAAGTTGTAATAATACTTC
>PIJE02002283.1:21016-61016 GCA_002895965.2 Coryphaenoides rupestris
AATACACAACAATACACAACAACACACAACAATACACAACAACAGCAGCAATGGGGGAAAACTAAATCTAGGTTGATCTCTGTGCAGTAGCCTTTAGCTATAGCTGACAGCACTTTGATGTGAATTACGTTGGGTGTGAAACTGTCAAAGGATCATTCATCATTTTACGTGGAGATAGGGACTTGTCATGAGTCAACTTGTTTTTCATGTTCACAACATTGAATATGAAAAACCCAAGACAACGTGCATGTATTCGTAGGCCTATGTGTAGTTTGAACTCCAAAGGACCAAAGGGGTTGGCGGTTAAACTTTCAACGGCGCATGTAATTCCATTTCCCCGCCAAAAAATGTGATCCTTCGCGGATGGTCGTTTCAATTAAATATTTACAGCTCAGGTCTGGTCAAGGTAGACCACGGACTGCGCCGTCAACTGGAGCTCTCCTACACTGTGGTTTTGGTCCAGATCTATAGGCCCACTGGGAGGCCCACCGACTCCAGTATGAGCCGTGGTTGAGATTATAGCTTCATATCAAGAATGAGTTATTAGGCCACTTCGTGTGTTGTATTGTAATTCTTTTCAGGTTTTAATAAGTGGTAATAATACTTGCCATGGGCTTGTGTTGAAATTGTCAACATCCAGACTAAGTGCTTCAGTTGTGACTGAATTATGTTATGTTCACTGTCAAATAAGTAAATAATCTATTTATATAATGGTCATACATGACATGTATTGTCAATGACATGGCATTGACAGCTGCTAAATAATATAGTTTCGACGTTGGTTTAACACGAACTGACAGCTCAGTTGATTCAGTTATGCAGTTCAACAGTTCAATTAAACACACACATACACACACACACACACACACACACACACACAACCTCACACATGTGTGTGCAAGCCCTGCCATCAGCCATTCCATTATCGCATTGCAGTGTTCATTCCTACTGAGGTATGTGCATCGCATAGCAAGAAAGTTCCAGAGACATATTATGATGTTATATCTCTTTCTCAGCTGAATGTACTCATTTGATGTTGGAGCAAATTTACTGCGTTATACCATACTTACCCATACCAGTGGACTAGTTCATTTCCATACTATAGGCCTAGTTGGAGTTATTGCCGACTTTACTTGTCACTTTTTTTCTACTTGTTTACTGTACCTTATTAGTACTATATTACTAATTGTTCAGTTTGTTTTTGGAATTTATGTTTATAATGTACTGTTTAGAAGAATGGTAATGTACTTACATTGTTTAGAATTGATGTTTCGAAGAATACTGCAGGAGTGAATGGGGAAGTAAGCATTCCATTTGTACTAAAGGAAAAGGATCTTGATCTTGAATCTTGTGGGTGAGTTGTTTAGATTTGAAGGACAGATTGTTTGACGGACTTCTTTTAGCGTGGTTTAAAGGTCTGTAGAGCAGAGAGGACAGGAGGGAGTGGAACATTTCACCACAGGAGCCCCGCTGGCTGCAAGCTGACCCGCGACCATCACCTCACTTGAATTTTAATGGGGGCTAGGTGCTCTGCTCATTAGCAACCCATGTTATTACACACACACACGTGCACACACACACACACACACGTGCACACACACACACACACACACACACGCACACGCATGAGCGCACACGCACACTATATCACACACACGGTAAACAAAGCTGTATCCAATCACTATCTGTGCTCCCAGAGTAATCTCTTCTTCTATCTAATAACTTGTAATCTAATAACGAGAACAACATGGAAGTAATAACGAGCTGCCATCTGTGGAAAAAAGTTGATGTTTATTTTTCCTAGTGAGAGCAGGACAGGTGTGGCCCTCACACACACACACACACACACACACACACACTTAAATGTACTTGTAGGGCGTTTGGCAGACAGTTTCATCCAAAGCGTCTTGCAATGAGTACATTTGTAGAAAGAGAGACAGCAATATATCACTGTGGTACATAAAGATAAGAATAGAGCAGGTTTCAAGCATTCATAGTTGCAAGGTCAATAGAACAAGTTTCATCATTGCTAGGATGCCTGCATCATAGCTGGGACACACACACACACACACACACACACACACACAGACAGACACTCACGGTTGAACTCCCTGTGGCGTGCGCGGGGCCTCCATGGTCGGTGGCGTATCCAGTTCATCCGTCGTCGGAGCTCCATGCCGCCGCCGCGCTCTCTCCTCACTCACTCCATCCATCCATCCATCCACCCACCCACCCACCCACCAGCAGGGGGTGCTTACCCCAGCCAATTATCCCCGGGACGGCGCTTCATTCTGGGGTGTGCTGATGCTGATGCTGGTAGTGGTGGTAGTGGTGGAGGTACCGATGACGTCGTGCCAGGCTCATCCACCACAGGATGATGCCTTCTGCATGAAAAGATGCAAAAGTTTGAACCACCACGGAGCAGTCCTGAGTCCTGCAGCTATAACAACACACAACAACAAGTCTTGTTCCTCCCACGCCGGGGGGAAGGAGGAGAGGCAGGGCCGGCTAGATGGATAGGTGGCTCTCGGCTTGCTCACCTCACTCCCCCCCCCTACCTGGCTTCATCTTTCATGCATGAGTCAGTGGAACATAACCCCCAGAGAGAGAGAGACAGAGAGAGAGAGGGGGGGGAGAGAGAGAGAGAGACACACTCTTCAAGTAGATGCATCACCTGTGCCGTTGGGGGGGGTGAAACCTGACACCTGTCTGCATCCACCTCCTCTGGGTTCAGTCAGGGAGGAGAGAAGAGGTGGAGGTGGAGAGAGCTCCATTCAAGAGCTTTTCCACGTCTCACAAGTTAGCGCGTCCCGTTTCCATGACAACTTCCTCCAGCTCCAGCTCCAGCTCATCCCAGGGGACCCATCCCTCTCGGTGTTGCCAGGCGCCCAGGGTCTCCACTCTCCTCCCAGTTCATATACCCCCTCCCCCCCCCCCCCACACACACACACAGCTCATGGCAATACACGAGGATTAAGTAAATCAGTCATAATAAATCAATTGCATGCATATTGCTTTTCAAGGTATACTCAAAAATCACAGCACAGTGAGTGTGGGTGATACAAGGCCGCCCGTTTTGGGCCAACACACTCACCCGTGACACAGGTGGCATGAATGTTATCGTGCGAATACAGAGCTGCCTTACAGAGTACACAAGAGAGCTGTAATGGAAGATATGAGAGAACCTCAAGAGGGCACAGCAAACCCTAGGGGAACGCCGGAGAGTTCTCCCTCTAGTGGCAGCCAAGAGATTTTACACAGAGAAGAAAGAACCACATTGAGGCTTGAGCCATTTAACTAAAAAACTTTATTCAAATGCCTTCCTTCCTTCCATGAGCTTTGGCCAATATATTTGGTTTCATGACAATGGAACGTACAAAACACAGTAGCAAACAATCGTAGCCTTTGGTTCTCCCACCATTGGATTGGAGGTAAGTGGACCGGAGCATTGCACTGAAAACACAACGTCAAATAAATACTTCGAGAACTATTTATTATATAATATATATAATATATATATATATTTAAAATATATATATAATATATATACCCTGAGACACTCACTAGATGAAACAGCGTTGCACTGGTTTTGAGAGACGACTTTTATGATGCATTAACACCCTCTTGTGTCGTCCTTCGATGCTTTCAGGAAAGCTCTTATAATAAAAAAAAATAGCTCTTATAAAACTCAAATATTTTTAATGTCCAAGGGCTCACCTTTTTAACGGATAAAAACAAAACAAGTGAAAAAGTCAGTGGTTTGCGAGGGCCCCCGTTGCAGAGAAAAGATCACGCCGTGAGAAAATGTTCACTCGGAAATCATTACAGTACCCCACAAAGTACCGAGGCTGCTGTGTGGGGATGTGCTCGGATGTGGTTGTGTGTGTGTGTGTGTGTGTGTGTGAGAGCGTGTGTGTGTGCGCGCGTGTCCGCCCAGCTCTCAAGTTCAAGTATGCTACTGCGTACTGAAGTCAAATGTTGAACGCTCCCCTCCAGACACGTCCATTTTCGCTCCCACCGCCTCCTCCTCCTCCTCCTCCTCCTCTTCACTCCCCCTCTCATTGAACCTTATTTTGGTCCAAGTTGTCCAGGTCAATATCGGGAGAGGCTGAGCAGCAGAGGCACATCTTCTGTGTGCACAGCGAGAAGTAATCTGACGCAAGGAGACGGCAGGGGGCAGAGGACAAAAAAAAAAGCAACAGTTAGAACAAAATCAGTACAAACAAACCAAAACAGAGAGCATCAATCTCCCATACAATGTTTAACTCATTTGAACAGAGCGTTGACAATTGAGGGACATCACAAGAAACCCACTGATAGAACGGCGACAATTTATAGATGAGGCGATTTGTCACATGACTTCATCCCCGTGCACGCGTGGAACAACTGAGAAGCGGGTTTAGAGGCCTCGTGCGAGACTTGCTTACACGGGCTGTAAACACACAAGGCCTTTTCAAACGTGGTGTAAACCCCTTACCAATTAAGGCAGGCTCCACGTTCTCAAAGGCACACGCGGAAATATTCTTCACCCCTTCACCTCACCACACCACCACACTGTTGAACTATAGTTGGCTACTTACCGCATTCGCTAATGCTAATCACGGCTAAACGGGTCATAAAAAGGACCGCTAATCGCATTTCAGCCACACAGCACGGCACACTGTGTAACCACCTGGGCTCAAAGATCACGTTGACCCCCTCGTGGAGTGTGGAGTGAGGGGTGAGGGGTGGGGGGGTCTAAACTCCAATCTACAAAAGCTATAGCGGCAGTGCTACGCTTAAAAATAGCTCTGTTGAGGCCCCCGGCATAGCCTGAATTTAAATCGGTGTTTTGTGCACAACGCTGCCAAACACGGCGGCGGGGTAGGTTAGAGTCAAGGTGAGTGCGTGGGACGTTTGTTTAACGGCTCGACTCGCAGCGCAAGGAGACGAGACGCAATCGTTCAAGTTTGACACACGGTTTCTGCAAGAGACTCAAGACCACCCTGTTCACCCGGACTCTGACCCGCCGCCCCCCCCCCGTTTGTATGTCAACTGAGCATATTGTATGTTCTTAGGCGTGGGTAACGTGCTCAGAATGTGGCACGTGTGCTCTTATCCCAGCTATTACGCAGGCAACCTAGCAGTTATGAAACTCGTTCTATTATCCTCGCGACTACGAACGCTCGAAACCCGTTCTATTCTTGTCTTTATGTACCACAGCGATATATATTGCCGTCCCCCCCTTCAACAAAATGTACTACCTAAGGCGTGGGCCATGAAGGCGGGCCTGGAGCGGGCCGGCAGGTGGATGCACAGGAAGTAGACGGGCACGCCGGACAGCGCCACGCCGATGCCCACCAGGGAGTTGATGGTGTCGCTGTAGAGGGGCAGGGCCACCAGGAAGAGGGTGCACAGGCAGTAGACCACCGGGAAGAACAGGGAGAGCTTTGGGGGAGGAGAGAGTGAGAGAGAGATGGACATGGTGGTGAGGATGGACAGGAAAGTGGCTTGAGAAAGAGTTAAATCACATTGATCACAGGTTGGGCCACCAGGCCGCCCCATTGAAATCTAATAAAAAAATAACAATAAGGTCATTATATTCAGAAGAATGTAATGGGCACTTGAGACACTGGGAGCAGGATTGGGCAGTGCAGTTCGATCCCCTAACCTCCAGGGCCTACCTGTAGCATCCTTGAGCTAGCTAGAGGCTTAACCCCATACATAACCTGCTTCTAAATAACATGAGATTGACAAATACACCGCAGGCGGCTTTTAATAAGCCTCTGAAAAACAAATAAAGTTGGCTTATGTCTCACGATGTTTTTGAGCTTATGTCTCACCAGCATCCCGGTGCGTCCCCGGGTCTATTGAGCCACACATGTTCATTAGGGAGTATATTTAGTTAGCGAAAACAGGCACTTGGCTTGGCTGATGCGTTTCCCAGCAGCGGTGACACTGCGCTGCTACGAGATTGACTTGCAAACAAAATCATCGACGTGGAACACTGGAAACCAGGAAGTGGCAAAAAAAAAGAAAAAGAAAAAGGAACAGATCGAGGGCCCCTATGAAGCCACACCTGCTAAAACAAAACCCAAGCCCACATCCTCCTTCAACAATATAAACACGTATCGTATTTCAACAACTTGCACCTCTTCAGAAAGGTCATCGCTTGAAAATATTTGTTTTAGCAGCGGAATACATTGTACATACAATGGAAACACCTCTGCTCTGTGAGAATAATGACTTTCTGTATAGTTCTGAGGGAAGAAGTGGTCGGCATATGCAGAAATACATTTTAGCCACATGATCATAAAATCACCTTAAAAATGGCGTGTTGGGGAAAAAAATAACCATACATGAGCGATATGCATGAATTAAAATACATTCTTATGTCGCCGTGGTTAGTTGTGTGTCAGCGCAGCACCTCCGCCGCTACCGGTGCTGCGCGGACCGCAAGGCAGTCACCTTGGTCCTCTTTGATTTGCGTGACATAACATTATACATTATACATTATATTAGATGTCAGAAAGCACACGATGTCAGTTTTGAAAACGTAGCTGCCCGCTAGGTTCCTATAAAACGCCAATCAATGAAACGTAAAATCTTAATCAACGGGTGAACATTTTCACATTGAAAACCAGTGAAAAGACCAAGGTACTGCTCATCGTAACAAAGTCCACGGTGTCTGTAAGGGATACTGACAGCATTCAATCAGTTGGGCTCCTCAGACTCGGCCAGACGAAACTAACAAACCCATGATGCAACGCGGGGCTTTGATTACGCATTTGTAACTCATCAATACGGTTACCGAGGCATTAAGACTTTCACTCTCGAGATAAGGTTGTGCGTTGGCAAGGGTCGGTCGCGCAACGGGAAACTCTGAAACAAAATCTCCCTCTCTCTCTGTCTGAATTTGACAACTTTGCTGCTAGGCTTCCAATTAAAAAAAGTGAAGACTTGTTATATTGTGCATTCATCATCATCATCTTAATAATGTGCGAAGGCAACAGCTTGGGAGCGACGGCCACCTGTTCCTGCTCCCCAAGAAGCGGCGCGCCGGCTGTACAGGACGATCCAAGTGGAACGACGAGAAGATCTGCTGCTAGCACTAGGAGGCCAAAACCACAACGTCCCGTGTGCCTTGAGGGATTGGTTCATTTCATTATCTATTTGGGTGATGCAATACACACAAACAGAGAGAGAGCTAGAGCGAGAGCGAGAGCGAGCGAGAGAGAGCGAGAGATAGAGAAATAAATAAATAAAATAAATAAATAAGTAGGCCAGCAGCCAGGAGACGCATTTTCCCCCAGCAGTGGCGGGAATGCTGAACGGCATGAGGGCGAATAACAAAAGCAGAAGCCTCCCCAAGCTCTGCCGATCCCGGTCCCTTCCGCAACAACCCTCCACCCAAGGGCAGCGAGGTGCACTTGCGTGCATGTTGACTGCGGCATTCTTATCGCTCTCTGTCCCGACTAGTATTTCCACATTCATGGAACATCAAGATGTGATCGACAGATGAACAGATTTTTTTTTTTTGCAAACACCTTCCGAGATCTGACACTCAATGTTCGATGAATGGGAAAATAACAGGCAGTTTGACGCAGTCTACGTATGAGTAAGACAATGATGGATTCAAATGTGGAAATGGTTCTAATGCTAATGCTATGCAAAAATGGTACGCAAAACAACTTTTGCATATGGTGAGCCACTCTCCAGCTGTAGCGATGGGACGCCATCTCAATCACATCTACACGGACATGATCTGGACGAGCTCCCAAAACACTATGCTAAACAAGTTAACATGCTAACACGCTAGCACCCTTGTCTACAACATGATGGGTTGTTGCTTTAATTGAGCATTTTAACTGGATGTTAGAATAGTATATTGTCGTGTCATACATCTGGCTGGACCCTTCCACTTGTGATGTCACATCGTCACAATGACAATGTTGGCCAGGTGACCATTTTGAAACGGGCTCGTAATGGGCTCATCACGCTCACGGACCCGGGGGTATGATAGGGTCCCTTTAAAGTCAAAGGGATAATTCACGTCAACAACATACTATTCAAACCGGCGGCGTGACAGGGACCCCCGTTAAGAAGCGAGACGTGGGGACGTCGGTCTACCTTGACGGGGCGGTGCATGTCGGGGGCCTTGATGCGCAGGTAGATCAGGCTGCCGATGGACAGGCCGATGAAGAGCCAGTAGTTGAAGCTGAAGTAGTTGATGAGCTGGAAGACGTCGTGCACGCACAGGTAGACGAGGGACATGCCTCCCTGCGCACCGAGCACCCCATAGAAACACACAGTCACAAACACATTTGACAAAACAGGACATCAAGGTGGTCGTTAATGATGGAAAACCTATACGCAAAAAATGTTTCAATTAAAAGTTATTTCAAAAAGTTTAAAAACAATTCAAATGGAATTGTTTTTTGTTATGTCATTTAATGTCATTTGACCAAACACTAACGTTGAAGAGTAGCGCGGGGATGGGCGTGTAGCGGTGGATGTGGATCATGCACAGGACTTTGGGCAGCTGACCCTCCCGGGAACCCACGAAGAACAACCTGAGGACCAAGACAAAGTTGAAGAAAACTGCATCATCATCATCGTCATCGTCAAGCCTCACAATAGGCTCTGATTCACTTCGTCAATAGCAGTCCTTATCTCAGCGGGCTACAGCGGGGCCGAGTAATCACAATGTCAATGCTAATCTCTAAACAAGTTCAAACTTTGCTGTTCGGACAATCGCAACGCTGACGACCGCCTCATCAAGCTTATTTAAAAGGGAATGTACGACTGCGGCGAGGGCGGCAGTTACGTTGTCCGCTCGGGGGGGGGGGGGGGGGTCACCTGGAGGCGGCGATGATGGAGGAGTTGAGGCTGCCGTAGCAGGAGATGGCCACCGCCAGCGGGATGAGCCAGCGAGCCCAGCCCAGAATCTCGTCTGCAAACGTCTGGAGGAGGAGGAGGAGAATGAAATGACACACCACTTGATCGGCAGCATTCTCAAATTCAAATTCTCTCGTTCGGCGACAGGAAAACGTTTAGTCATGTGAGTCATGCCCTCCGGAGTGTTGATCTTAATTGTCTGTTTGTTGAAGGCCCCCTTGGCTCGTCGTTGAGCAAACCACAGAGCCTCAGATTTCACCCGTGGGCCGACTGTTGCATCAGACACAGTTGGATTACAGTTCAACTTGCACTGCACTTCTGATCTTTATCTTTCGATCTTCCTGATTCCGTTGGCAGCGTCGAGGAGGCACGCCAAGACACGCGATTCGGCCAGCATACTGCGAGAGGAACTATTAGCCTTCTGCTGCTGCTGGAAATTATTGCACCGATAATTGCAGTGTCGCTCGTCCTAATTGGGGAACCAGAGACATCCAGGAGCGTCCAGAGAGAACGGCCACCCACCACCCACCAGCCTCCAGCAGCCCGACCCCTAATCACATCACCACCCAGATCTCCTGGTTCCTGCTCGGCGCGCTAACAGCGTTAGCATGACTAACGGAGGTTTCCCCCCCCCCCCCGCCCCCCGTTGTCCTGCCCCGTGTGTGCTGACGGTAACACATGCACACACACACACACACACAGGCACACACACACAGGCACACACACACACACACACAGGCACACACACAGACAGCCCTCCCCTGGGGGGGTGGAGCCATCTGCGCGGGTTCAACGCGGCAGAGACACCGACAGCACCAACAGGAAGGAGAGGAGAGGAGCAGACAACCAGATGTGTCCAAATTGGAGGTTGTTCATCAACATCATCATCATCATCATCAGTGGCGTGTGTGCGTGCATGTGTGTCGCACTCACCACGGCCACCGCCTCGCTGCCCATGATGGTCTCCATGTCCATGACGGCGTAGTAGGCGATGTTGGTCAGGATGTAGATCACCGTGACGATGGGCATGGAAATGGCGATGGACAGGGGCAGGTTCCTGAGGAGGACAAAAAAGGTCAGGAGAGAGGTCAGTCATCCGGCCGCCACCCTAACACACGTCACCCTTACAGTGACGTGTGTTAAAGGGGCCCTACTATACCAGCAGGTGTGCGCCTGATTGAGCCAATACAAGCAGTTTCAAAAGAGTGTCCGCCTAGATGCATGACGATGATGACGACGATGACTAGATCAGTTCACCAGTTGGTCCAGTCCACCGGTCTACGTTGGCGTGTAGACAGAACTAGTCGGCGTACGTCTACTTGGCCACTCCCCACTTGTGACGTCACTTCGTCACAATGTACACAATGGCTAAATCACACTCACACCTGCCGAGTACAAGTAGGGCCCCTTTAACTTTCAGTGAGCGCTCGTACCTCTCGGGGTCCTTGATCTCCTCCGTGATGAAGTTGAGCGTGTCCCAGCCGGAGTACGAGTACAGGGCTGCGTAGAGCGCCAGCGCCATGTCCCCCGGGTTCACCTTGGAGCCCGTGAACGAGTCCGCAAAGTTCTGGGTCTTACCTGGTGGGGAAAAGGAAAGAACGGTCACACAAAGTGGAAGACAGAACGAGACGCCATTAGAATAGGATGGGCGCCATGTTCTGTGGAGACATCAAGTGTAAAAAGAAGAAACTGAAACAGAACACACACAGACAAGGAACACAGTGGTTCAAGATGGCCGCTAGGGGTGCTCCGTGTCAAAGGTCATCGTCAATGGCAACTGATGAGGGCATGGAGGTTCTAACAGACAACCAGAAATGAATGAAAAATGTATGTTAAAAGATCAGACTACATACTGGAAAAGTTGGGGGTCTCCCAACTCTTGTCAGCATTATAGAGTCTGTTTGCAGAACGTAGCCAAGGGTGGCAGTGGATCGGTCTGTTACTGTACTGCCAACTATTCTTCTTCAATTCATAATAAAAAAAAAAGAAAGAGATTGAGGACTCTGACACACACACATGCGTGTGATCGAAGACGAGTTAATCAGGTTAATCTCGCCATTTCTCTTATGATGAGTCTTATACACCCGCTGGGATTTTCTGTCCCACACCCTGCACCAGTAGCATTCTTGTGTGTCAAGCAAATAAATGCAAAAGTCAAATAAACTCAACCAAACTCGACTGTAAAATGCAAAATGAGCTTAAACAACATAGTTTAAGATG
Source organism: Coryphaenoides rupestris (assembly GCA_002895965.2). Taxonomy (NCBI): domain Eukaryota; kingdom Metazoa; phylum Chordata; class Actinopteri; order Gadiformes; family Macrouridae; genus Coryphaenoides; species Coryphaenoides rupestris. Next base: position 32,114 of record PIJE02002283.1, read on the forward strand.
TACAAAAACGTTGGATGTTAGCGTAGCGTAGCCCTGCACTGCCCTAGCAACACACACAAATATAAAACTAAATTGTGCAGAATGGCTGAATGGGAGGGGGGGGGGGGGGGAAAGAGGGGAGAGAGGAGAGATGACCCCGCCCACCTTGACACAGCCTGACCAGGCCGGCGATGATGATGACGATGAGGGCCAGGACCTTGGCCACCGTGGAGACCACCTGCAGAATGGCGCCCCATTTGACCTTCATGCAGTTCACAAAGGTCAACAGGCCTGGAACAAAGATGGGGGGGGGGGGGGGGAGCAACAACAGGTTTACACGACGAGGACATCACACAAGGATCTCTACATTTTCTCCCAAGTCTTTGTTTATAGAAGGTGAGCAAACTATATATCTTCAATGTGTTACCATTTTTATTTAATATTGTTATTCTCTTACTATCATTGTCATTATAATTTAGGACTGACTGAGCACAATGACACGGCGGTTCCCATGTCGTGTAGAGTAAACAAGAGTAAACTAAAGAGGATAACATGTGAGCATATATACCAAAGGCGTGTCTATTTGCAGTCTAAACTGTAAATACACTCGTGATTGTACTCTGCACATCCACAAAGCCACAGAGTTACACAGAGAACATTTGCACGAAGAGAGTGAAACAACAATATAGTGCCGACGGTATACAGTACGAGTTGAACAGAACAAGCATCAAGCTCTCATAATTGCTGGGCTAAGGGGGAGGTGAACTCTGAACAGGTGGGTCTCGCGGAGGGAAGTGCGGTTGCCGTTCGCGATGGCGTTGTACCAGCCGGCCAAGCTGAGGTGGTTGTGCATAAGCGAGACCAGTCGGGCTTCGGTATCGTCTTACACAAGCTATTGTGTTACACAAGTGTTCCTCTTCAGTGCAAGAGAACCACAGAGAGTTAAACTCCAACTTGTGGTCTTCGTGACGTCTTCGGGCGCCAGCCACACTGTAGTAGCACAACATTGCCTTGTGTTTAGTAAACGCTCACCGACAAAGACTGTCACAAATTAGCATACGTGTGTTGGTATGCAAATGGTTGTTGGGGCCGTGGTTTAGCACCGGCGGGCGAAACAAGGGGAGCGGGGGGGCAAAATGCCTGAGATTGACGCAGCCGTAGGGGATGAGCGTGATTAGTCCGATCATATTTATTTGACCCCCCTGATTACTCTCCCCACAGTAACAGGCTGGGTACGGATGGAGCAGCAGGACCCAATTCACTCGGTCGGCATTTCACCAAAACATATTTTTTTTAGAAGCATTCCTCCCACAATGAGTCATTGTCAACGAATAACAACATTAATATGGAACAAAATTGCGACGCACTCTCAACTGCAAAAATATCAAATCAAAAATACCAATCAAAATCCTCTTCTGATGGATTCTAATGAACTCAGGCAACCCTGAACGCAAACACATCAGTTCAGTTGCGTGGTGCGCAGGACCAGATAAAAAAATATATAATAATACAAATCATCATATTAGACTTTGGCCATGTGAGCAGGTCAAAGAGATTACGCGGCAAGATTGCGGATTAGCATTTAGATTAGCGGCGCGCTCACTAAGTGACCCGCAACACGGGTCAAGAACAAAGACGGGACGGGGGCTTACATATGATGGCGGCGGCGATGAGGCGGACGGCGTCGTTGGGGGCGCTGCAGGTGGGGTAGAAGGGCTGCACCAGGTAGCTGGAGAAGGTGAGGGCGATGACCGCCTGGCAGGCTGGCTCCACGATCAACAGCGACGTCCATAACCTACGTCACCACCACCAGCACATCAAAAATAAATCGACATTTGCCGCCGTCTATATATAAATATATAGATATATTCCATGATGGATTCCATTTTATGCTATTTTGTGAGGGGCGGCAGTAGCTCAGGAGGTTGTCTCGCAAATGGAAGGTTGCTGGTTCGATCCCCGGGTTCCGCCTAGCTAAGTGTTGAGGTGCCACCACAAATGCATACTTTTGGATGTGTAAAACAGGAACTGTGAACTATGCACCCAGCCTATGACAACAATGAAAAGTATTTTAATCTTTAGAACAGTTTATTAACAAAAATAATGTAAATATTAAACCCTGTGCAACTTTAAGATAAAATAAAGTACAAAATATGAATTATGTACTAGGTTACATGTTTTAGATGTAGACATTAATAAAGACATTAATAAAAGCTGCTGTCAGATCTATCCAGATCGAGAAAAATCACGAAGGCTTATAGATAGAGATCGACAAACATTTCAGCGCAATCTCGAGTCGAGATCAATTCATCACGGAGCCCTAGGCTGACCTTTTCCTTTGCTTTATGATTTGATAATTACACAACAAATTACACATGTGGCTGCGTGCTATCGGAAACACGGAGGCTGTTATCACTGTGGCAGTAAAGCAGCCCGGGACCAACACGCGGCGCGGCGTGCAATAAATAACAACGGAGGCATGCTGGCATCCTGAGTCTATTTCAAAAGGTTTTAAATTCAGTTAACTTTTTTTTATTGAATCTATTCTTCAATTAGATTTTTTAGATTTTGTTGTGGCACTGCCTGGAAAAAAGAATTCCACTGCACTATGTCGCATTTGGCAAATAAAACAAATTGAAATCTTGAATCTTGAACAACAAGACTGCTTGATTACCGACCGCGTTTCTTGGTCGCTCTCGAATTTCTGGACAAGATGTCACCAAGACGGCGGCCGTAAACGTCTTCTACCGCCACTTTTTCGAGATCGCACGACAGAAAAAGTCGATCGGTCGTCGAGGGCCGCCGTACCGTACCGTATGAACGCCAGGAAGCCCCCGAAGGACTCCAGGATGTAGGCGTACGACGCGCCCGACTTGCGTATGGTGGTGCCCAGCTCGGCGTAGCACAGCGCCCCGAACACCGAGAACACGCCGCCGATGGCCCACACCACCAGAGACAGGCCAAACGAGCCGGTGTGGAGCAAGACCCCCTAGAGAGACACAGAGAGAGACGGAGTGAGAGTGAGAGACAGAGTGACAGACAGACAGACAGACAGACAGGAGAGATGATGCTGAGGCTAAACCCGATATTTAGAACCTCTCAGCAATCTTAATCTTGCTCAATTGGGTGAATTCGTTTCATTTCCACTGTTCAAAATGTTCAATAAATAAGCCATAAATAGTTAATCTGCGTGCGTTTCCTTAAAATATTTTAAAATCACCACGATAAGATATCAAGTTTCAAGTGTTTATTGTCACGTCACAGTTTACACAAGTATAAGCAGTGAGTGAAATTCTTACGTGCAAAACGGCCGACCACGGTTATAAAAGAACACAAATAGAAATAGAATAGAAAACTATATTAACAAGTTACAAAAAATCCTTCATTTGAAAACTATCCCAGCTTTAATAATTTTCGCATATTTACACTGCAGACCTTATTCTAGGTAAAAGCTTGAAATAATCGTGATTTTGATTTGATATTTAAGTGGTATCGCCCAGCCCTAACCCCAACCCCAACCCCGTGGTGTGTGTGTATACACAACAACAACAACAACAACAAAAAACCCCACAACAGCATACCTTGGGAGACACGAAGATCCCGGAGCCAATCATGTTGCCCACGATCAGACAGACGCCGTGCAGGAGTGAGATCTCCTGTTTCAGGGCCACCTGGCTGCCCTGAGACACCTTGTCCATGTTCGTCACCATCACGGCGGGCGGCGTTGGTGGGTCGTCACGCGAGGTTCAGGGGGGGAAATGGTGACTTATAGTCGGCTGGCACGGGAGGAAGTCATCTGGAATGGTCAAAGGGCGGATGGAGTGAATGGGGGAGATTACACTGATGAGTAAGACCAGTCCAGTCATATTACTGGTAGTGGGCATGTTGAAGCCAGCATTGTTCTTAACCCAATCATCCACCCCCCCCCTTTGCATGGGAAAACTATAGACACAACAAATCATCTAGGGAAGCAGACATGCAAACGCCTCTAAGACAGCCATTCAGGGAGCAGGGACAACAAGGCCGTCCATCGAGACCCTTCCGTCCCCACACCCCAGACAGCCAATCCGGAGACGCCAGGACCCCAGGCCCCACGTGGATATGTAACAGACAGACAAACAGTTAACTTGAAGCACAGATATCATGGCCTCACGTGCCACACAGAGATGTGGGTTTCCATGCCCCGAACCAGGAAGCAGGGACTGCAAGGTCTCACGTTGAGACCTTGCGTGGGACAGCCAGTCCAGATAGAAGACGCAACCTGTTCCCACAACAACAGCTGCGAGTGCGTCTCAGAGGCCTCCCGAGGAAAACAGATAAGAGTGAAGCTAACTAGTCACGTAGGCCACACAGCCACACGATCAATACATCCACAACTTCCAACATACAGTATATATAATATACTATAGTATATATAGTATTACTATGTTTTTACTCTTTTACTCTGTCTGCACTTCAATGTTCAACGTTAGGCACCAATTGCACAAAAGCACATTCCTTGTTTGGCAAAAACTCAGGCAATAAAGCTGCGTTCTGATTGGATGAGAGCTTCTCCGCGTCATCGGCGGCAGTACAGTACAGTAGCTCAGGTAAGAGGTATGGTGCGTTCCATTTGTACTCGGAGGTCGGAATTCCCGAGGTCGACCAAAAGTCGGATTTCCCAACGAATCTCACGACCCCGACTGAGAACTCCAAGACGTGAAAGCTGCATTATATAACACGTCAGGAGCGGTTAGGGTTAGGTGGTGTCTTGCTCAGGGATCGAGACGACCACTCTACCTCCTGAGCTACTACCGCCCCCTCTACGCACATCCTCTACGTCTACGCTGATTGCGTCATACAGCTGTTCGTTGTGTGTGGCGGTTGCTTCTTTCTTTGGTGGGTGGGTGTGGGGATGACGGTTATATATATATATATATATATATATATATATATATACAGCTACACGTGGCGAACAATAGGGCGACCAATCACGTAGCTTGTGAACGATATATATCACAGTACGGTTAGAGAGGAGGGGATACATCGTCCATTTCCTGTGTGTGTGTGTGTGTGGAATGTGTGTGTGGCCGCGGAGAAGCATGGACGTCTTTTCTTCGTAAGTTTACGGTAAGTTTATCGCTTTTTTTTTTTTTTTTAACGAGCTTAACGTTAACACGTGGCCGCCATCATTATTATCATCATCATCCAGCATCATCATTATCATCATTATTCATTATCATCCAGCATCATTATCATCATTATTCATTATCATCCAGCATCGTCGTCTACATCGTTGACTTCTTAACTTTCTCCCCCCCCCCCCAATGTATTTTTTTATGAATGAACTTGTATGGTTGGTAGATTCTTTGTTCTCCTAAAGAATGGCGAAACCAACTAACTCACTAACTCACTTCCCCTGAGAAGTGGCCACATGCTGGGTTCACCAGAGAAATGCACTGAATACACTTAATAAACGCGCTTGACTTTTAGTAATCGGGACACTGGCGCCAAATTTGACCTCCAAAAAAACGAAACTTAACATTTCATTTGATGTATTCCCGCCATTTAGACGTCACTTATGGTCGGGGGAAACCGCAGACGCGAGGTTCACAGACGCGGAAGTCTAGTCTAGTCTTTATTTGTGTACATGATACAAGGAAGGGAGGGAGGGAGGATGGCTGGCGGTGTAGCATCTGATGACTTTGATCAATTCATCTAGAGACGTGTTATTGGTATGTTTGCTGTGTGCTTGATAGACAGGGGGTGGGTGGGTGATTGATTGATTGATTGATTTGCATCTTGATGACTTTAATCAATTAATCAGAGATGTGTTATTGGCATCTTTGTTGTGTGCTTGATAGACAGTGGGTGGGTGATTGATTGATTGATTTGCATCTTGATGAATTTAATCAATTAATCAGAGATGTGTTATTGGCATCTTTGTTGTATGCTTGCTGGACAACGGGGGTGGATGATTGGGTTAAGAACAATGCTGGCAATATTCTTATATTCTTTATACATGTGCAATACTTCCTCTTACCATTATTATTATTATTATTATTACCCTTTTATTACACTTCAATTATTGCCAAATTGTCTTTGCTGACAATTATCTTATCTTACGTATATTGTTATACTTCTCTAGACTTATTGTAAAACTGTTATATTATTTGTTTTATTATTCTACTGTTTATTTCTCTATTGTTTTATTCTATTGCTATGCAACATGGCACAATAATTTCCTTCGGGATCAATAAAGTTATCTTATCTTATCTTATCTTAACTAAGTCTAAGTCTCCTTGAGCGATACTTGGTTATGAATTAGACCCAAAAATGACGGGTCCAATTAAGGGTCCATGTTGGGCATGATCAGTCGCCCTTTAACCCCATTCTAAATGGTTAGAACAGACAGCTCATCTCAATCTCAATGTTGGAGTTAAATCGGTGTATGACTCTAGTGGTATAAAATATTAGTTATAAAATATCATCAGTCGGCCTCATTCATTGAATTCGCGCACATTTCCAGTACCATGGAGAGAGGCTTCAGGCCCGCCCCGGTCCACAGAGACAGAGAGCCGTCAATGAAACAAAGGCGACTCTTCCACCCCTAAAAAAAAAATTAATTAAAAAAAACAACTATTAACGCAGTGGCTTGGTATTGTTTTATTATGGTATTGTTTTATTTTTTATTTTTCATTTTTTATTTGACCGTGTGTGTGTGTGTGTGTGTGTGTGTAGGCTATAGGGGGAGATGATTATGATGATGATGGTGCTCTACGTCAGGGGTGCGCGCAGCCAGCAGCATCAGCGCCACCAGCAGCATCAGCACCACCAGCACCACCACCCCCACCATCACCACCGCCACCAGCAGCGTCAGTAGCAGCAGTGGCAGCAGGAGGAGCAGCAGCAGCAGCAGCAAGCAGCAGCAGCAGACCCCCAGTCTCTCCGTTCTCTCCTCTTTCTCTCCCACCCCACCACCACCACCACCACCTCCACCACCAGAGCTGCTCAGTATAGTGCTGACTCAGTGCCTTAGCCGAACAGTCTCCGCCGTAGACCTCCGAGCCTCCGCACTACTCCTCCATCCTCCGCCTCCATCCTCCGCATCCTCAGCCTCCTCCTCCTCCTCCTCCTCCGGCAACGTCCATCCCTCCCTGCAGGCAGCACACCACCACGGAAAACATGGCAAAGACAGCAATCGGTGAGTTGTTGTGCTTTTTTGTTTAATTATTCATCTTCATCATCATCATCGTCGTCATCATCATCATCTTTTTGTAGGTGTTTTGTTGGTGGTGGTGGTGGTGTTGGTGGTGGGGTGATGGAGGCGTTGAGACGTGGAGACACCCACACCCACACCCAAACCCACACCCATGATGGCACAAAAGCTTTGGGATGAGGTGGTGGGATTGGGATTTTGGGGAGCGGTCCAACTCATTTGGTGAAAACAAGTCAGGTTAAACCCCCCCCCCCCCCCCCCCCAAAAAAGGGCCATATGAGAATTTGCGACGTGTCTTTTTAATGGTTCTAGATCTCAGACAGTGAACAATGAACAGATTAGAATGGATGCAAAAGATGAAAAACCTGCAGCAGCAAACGTGGAAATCACCGTGCGGCTGTACAACAGTCCATCATTTCTAGGGCGCACGTCACTGACGCATATTTTTTTGGTTTAATTGAATTAATGCGTATCATGCACGTTGCATTCCGCAGACCATGCATTGTATTATTAGTATTACTATGAGTATTATTATTATTATTATTATTACTATTATGCGGGGTTTGTATTGCAATGCACCATGCAGTCTTCGTGCCGGCCACCACCCGTGCGCCATAATGCAGCGCCATGCAGCGACCCCACCCAACATCACGGGTCCCTTCGTCGCCCATGAGGCCACGGACGACACCCAGCCGCCCCACTGATGGGTGTGCGACAGGATCCACTATTGACATATATATTATTATTATTATTATTATTATTATTATTATTATTATTATTATAACGACTTATACATACAGTATATGTACTTAGAGACGCAGTAGCCCGTCTGAATGACCGTGCGTACTGGCTTTTGTGCGACCCCCTACATGCGTAAAGGCGATGGAAATCACGCAGTGTGCGCACTTGTGAATTCGTGAGGGGGACAGATAACAGGGTATACGACTGGAGATGCGTGAATGAATGCATGGATGAATGAATGAATGAATGAATGTGTCGTTGATATAATGCGAGGAAGGTTAACATTGTCGACAAAAGACCAAGTAAACAACCAAGGATGACATTATGGCAGATGTATTGATCTTGATTATGGCTCGGTGTGTTTTTTAAAATGAAAGAATGGAGGCCTATAGGTCTGATTGACGTCCACTGCTTTCATCGTTATCGAAGGAAGCTACCGTAATGGACAATAATGAGGGCAAAAGTGTATTGAATGATCATTGCTGCGTTGTCTAAATGGGAACGAATCTTCCACCCCGACTAGACCCGGGTGATGGATGGAGTCGAGTGCAGACAGACAGACAGACAGACAGACAGACAGCAATACAGTCTTAATGTCGGACCCACAGGCAACTAATCACACGGGCCTAAGTGATATGTATTCCCACCTCACCCACCCACCCGCCCTCACCACCACCCCCCACCCCCACCCCACCGACTACCACCCCCTCCCCCACCCCCCGCTGGTGATATGTATTCCCCCCCACCCCACCTTCACCACCCTCACCCCACCCACCACCCAACGACCCCCCCCTGGTTCCTCTTGTGTTGTGTAGACAGGGCGGAGGAGGGAGGCAGCTGTAGAATGGGATGGGCTCAAGCCAGACGCTCTTGATGAAGAAAAAAACCAAAACCTCGCCAACAGTCAAGCTTTATTATGGCGAACACTGAGCACCCGTGCGTTCTGCTTCTGCTGCTGCTGCTGAAGATGCACGTCCCTTGGCTTTTCCCTCTGTCATGGTGCCTTTTTTTTTTTTTACTGTGGGCGTGTCACTCAGACGTGAAGTGAACCTAACGGGTCATTATTGGGTATAGCGGAGGCCTACGTTGGTTCAGCGAGGACATTGAGCGGCTGGTGGTCTTTGTCAGGGTCGTTACAAACGCAACACTGCAGATATCCTCGTCTATTGCTCCACCATTGCCCCCCCCCCCCCGTTTGGAATAGAAATTAAACGAAAGACAAAAGAAAAAGGAGGTTTAGGTACACGCGAAACAATCGAGGAAAAAACGGTCACACCCGTTCACACGATTGATTAGAGGACAACCGTTGACACGACACCCTTTCGGTAACACTGCAGACCGACCCCTTTTGTTAGAACGAGACAATGCAGGCCAGCGGGAAAGCCGGTACGTAAAGGCCCGTACACACACTGACCCTTTGCGTTGAGCTCCTGTCGTCTCGACCAATTAGGTGTGGTCAATCAATAGCTTTGTGCGGACGGGCGGAGACGGCCACGCTTAACGGGAGCCTTTTTAGTCATGTGCCTGTGTGTTGCTATTCGCAAGGTGAGGAGGAGGAGGAGGAGGAGGAGGAGGAGGAGGGTAGACACACACACACACACACACACACACACACACATACAGGATGAATCATGCATTTCATTTCACGGTTTACCGTCGCGTCTCGTCTGCGGTGGGCTACACCCTGGAGTCAAACCGGAATATTTTCTAAATTAGTCCTGTCGGTGGGGAGGCGGTGGGGCGATGATTCAGGGTCGGGGACGTGGGGGATGATTGTGTTTATATACTTTTATTGATTACCATAGCATTTTTGCACTCTTTTAATGTGTAATTTTCGTGCTATTTACTTCCCTGCCCTCCCTGGGACTGCGGGCGGGAAAATAGCAATTTGCTAAAACCCGGTACATATAACATATCTCCTGTGTTATGAGGTTAATGTCTTTTGTACGCAGTCCCTGCTCAAATAAAGACATTCATTCATTCGATCATTCGATACACAGGAGTTGCCTAGTTGTTAGCTCATGGCTAACCACCGTAGTGGGCCTCGGATTGCGGGCGTTAGCTGCTTTCAGCCGATACACAGCCGAGGACGTGTTATAGATTCCGACTATCTCCACGGTCCCATTCTAGTCATCGAGGGAACCAAGATCTGCACATTTCCCCCCTTTATCAACGCCTTTTTTTTAATTTTACTGCATCTCATTCCGAGGCCTGCTCACCCCCCCCCCAACACGTTAACTGCTAGCCTGAGAGCTGTACTTGCGCTGCACAATTTAAGTTAATATGTTTGTCTGCTACCTTGGGGGTGGTGGCATTATATGATACCACCTCTGAAGTTTACTAGGCAGCGTTTAAGGTTGGGTTTTTCTTCGCATTTACGATCTCAGGTGCGGTGTGTGTGTGTGTGTGTGTGTGTGTGTGTGTGGCTCTTGACTGTCAGCCTTGCGGATCTCTCCATGAACACAGGGGGGGGTGGGGAGGTGATTACGGTCACCATGTCGAGCCCACCCACCAGTCCTGCGTTAAACAACTCTATTCCCCCCACGCCACCTCCACCCCCACCCGCATCCCCACCCTGATATATCTGTCTGATGACATGCCCCATCATCATAAATCCCTCCCCCCCCGGCGGTACCTGCATAATATCATGATTATATGGACGTCTGGTGGCTGCGGCTTTAAAGGGGCTATCTATCTGCCAAGGAGCGTGGGCCCCGGGCCCCCGGGCCGCCGAGTTACAGGGCAGAGTGGTCCCGTAAACCCACCGCTACAACGATGCCCGGGCTCTCACCCCTCACACACCAGAGGCAATTACAGCAGCTCTCCTCCGGGTTACGTCCATGTCTGCGTCGCTGTTTTGCGTTCCTGTTTATTGGTGGCCAGGTGCCGCGGGCTGATCCTAACCCTGCGTGTGTGTCTCTGTGTGTGTGTGTGTGTGTGTGTGTGTGTGTGTGTGTGTGTGTGTGCGTGTGTGTAGTACAGACGGGGCGCAAGAGAGAGGATTGGATAACCGAGGGTGGGAGATGAGATGAAAATACAAAATGGAGAGAGAGAGAGAGAGAGAGAGAGAGAGCACGCCAAGTGCTGACAAGAGATGATGCTAGCGGAGTGAGGAGGAGGAGGAGGCCTCTCGGGATGGGAGGCAGAGTGTCTGAGGGAGTGACAGAGAGTGAGAGAGAGAGAGAGAGAGAGAGAGAGAGAGAGAGAGAGAGAGAGAGAGTGATGGAGAGTCATCCACATTGTTAGAGGCTGAGGAAGTGGCGATAAAGAAGCAGATTGCGGGGGAGAGTGCATCAGCAACAGATGAAGCCGCGGGTAGAGAGAGAGAGAGAGAGATAGAGAGAGAGGTGGAGAGAGAGGGAGTGATGGAGAGAGTGATGGAGAGAGAGAGAGAGTTGGAGGAGATGGTGCTCAGGCTGAAGGATACAAGGAGGAGGATGACTATGGAGAGGAGGAGGAGAAGGAGGAGGAGGAGGAGGAGGGGGATGAGGAGGAGGAGGAGCAGGAGGAGGAGGAGGGGGATATTGACGATATGCTCAGCCGGGCTGATGGATGGAAGGAGGGAGTGCAGTTCGCTGGCACCGTGTGTGTGTGTGTGTGTGTGTGTGTGTGTGTGTGTGTGTGTGTGTGTGTGTGTGTGTGTCACTTCATGTGTGTGTGTGTGTGTGTGTGTGTGTGTGTGTTTGCATGCGTGGGGCAGGAAGGGCCCTGCTGAGAGAAACAGGAGGAGCAGTAACACCAGCTGGCTAGCCGGGCCGGCCTCTTGATGTTGTGACACGTGACTCTCTCTCTCCCTCTCTCTCTCTCTTCTCTCCCTCTCTCCTCTCTCTCTCTCCCTTCTCTCTCTCTCTCTCTCCTCTCTCTCTCCTCTTTCTCTCCCCCCCCCTCTCCCCCCTCTCCCTTTCTCTCCCTCTCTCTGCCGCATCATGCCAGGCCTCCGTGCTATGACAAGTAGTACAGGTCTTAGCAGAGAATATAGTCTTCCTTATTATTATGTATTCTTTGGGGCAAAACATTACAGAATGAATCATGAGCATTTCTTGTGCTCAATGGCGACCATTGCTGAGAAACCAGAGACATGAATCATGAGCATTTCTTGTGCTCAATGGCGACCATTGCTGAGAAACCAGAGATAGGTATCCATGTCCACAATATTTAATATCCTTTAGCAGGACGTCTGCAGCCGTGCGGTGCAGCAAGCGCCCAAGTTGTCCGTTTTTTGGGGGCTGTAAACATGACAATAAAAACCATTTCTCAACGTTCAGCATTTTACAGCCCATAAACCCCGACCACAACTAATGCTTCTCTGGTTGATTTACACCCCCGCTAACGAAACCAACCAACCAACCAACCAACCAACCGAACAAACAAACAGTGGGGATGGAAGAGAGGCTAGAGGAAGAGCCGAATGATCAGGGGCAATGATCGAAATGATCCTCATCAATAGTTCCTCACATCGTCACCCGCCAACTGCCGACCGATGGGGTGGAAGATGGCTGCCGCGTTTTTTTTCTACAGCCATGCATCTAATGAGCCTCTGTCTGTCTGCTGCACCCCCCACCCCCCTACTGCGCGGTGAAATGGTCCGGTCCTCTAATTACTGTATATATTAAAGCTGCATGCGTACACCACCTGAGGCTGTGGCTGCCTCCATTAGGCAGGCCTGGGGGTGGGGGGGAGGGGGGGCGGGGGGGGGGGGGAGGGGGGGGAGGTTCCCCGCTGGGAGTCTGTTTGAGAGCCCCGTGTGGAACGACTCGCTGTCGTTTCCTCCGTCTTCTTCCTAATCGTCTTCTCTTCTCTCCACTGCCTGCCTCTCCTGTTTCTGTGTCTCTTCCCTGCAGATTCATGAAGCCACGCCTCTTTTCACCCCTGCGCCGGGTTCACACACACACACACACACACACACACACACACACACACACCACACACACACACACACACACACACACACACACACACACACACACACACACACACACACACACACACCTTAGACACACACAGACACACACACACACACCTTAGACACACAGGCGCACAAACACACACCTTAGACACACAGGCACACACACACCCAAATACATAAATATTACACACACACACAAATTCTCTTCCACACACGCACACACACACACACACGCACACACACACACACACACACCCCTCTGCACCCTCTCCCGCTGTGTCTCCAAATCTCCTTCCGTTTCATTATTCATTCTTTGTCGGCTGTTCTTGTTTATTTTAGTGTCTGACTTTTGTGTGTTATATGTAATGCGTTTAATCTATGTGTATTTTGCTATTTGTGGTATTTCGTGATGCTTTTTTTCTGTATTCTGACCTTGTATCTATTATTCCTGTGTATGCTTGTTTACTTTTTTTAATATGTAGTTGTTTACTGTTTGTCTTTGTTATTACCTCCATATCTTTGTTTCTCCTCCTTTGGATGTTCCTTCTCGGTTGTTGTCGTGACTGCCTTCGTGTCTCTTATGTTTTTCTTCCCTCTGCACCCTCTCCCGCTGTGTCTCCAAATCTCCTTCCGTTTCATTATTCATTCTTTGTCGGCGCAAGACACACACGACCACACCTTTCTCCCCTCTACGCTCTCTCTCTCTCCCTCGCTCTCCCTCTCGCTCTCCCACTCACATCCTCTCTCTCCTACCCCCCCCCCCCCACACACACACACACACACACCACCTCGGGGGAGGGGTTAATAAGGCCGTCGGAGAGCAGCGAGTGATGCACGTGAGCCTTGATCACATTACTGTGGCGTCTCCCGGTCTGCAGCGCAACGTAGGGGGGCCATGATGAAAGAGAGAGAGAGAGAGAGAGAGAGAGAGAGAGAGAGAGAGAGAGAGAGATGGTGTAACAGAGAGATATATAAATGGAGTATGAATCGGCGAAAGGGAGAGAGGGAGGTGACAGAGAGAGAGAGGGAGAGAGGGAGAGAGAGTAAAACAGAGAGAGCAATGGAGGAGAAGGAGAGAGAGAGAGAGAGTTATGAACCAGAGAGAGGGAAAGAGAGAGATAGATGGAGTATGAAACCAAGAGAAAAGAGAGAGAGAGAGAGAGAGAGAGAGAGAGAGAGAGAGGGAGAGATGGTGTAACAGAGAGATATATAAATGGAGTATGAATCGGCGAAAGGGAGAGAGAGAGGTGACAGAGAGAGAGAGGGAGAGAGAGTAAAACAGAGAGAGCAATGGAGGAGAAGGAGAGAGAGAGAGTATGAACCAGAGAGAGGAAAAGAGAGAGAAAGATGGAGTATGAAACCCAAGAGGAAGAGAGATGGAGTAACAGAGAGCGAGAGAGATATAGATGAATATGAAAGATATAGATAGAGGAATATGAAACAGAGAGATAGAGAGAAAGACAGAGAGAGAGGTGGAGTATGAAACATAGAGAGAGCTATGGAGTGACAGAGAGAGGGAGAGAGAGATGAAGGGAGATGGAGGAGTATCAAACAGAGAGAAACAGAGAGAGAGAGAGAGAGAGAGAGAGAGAGAGAGAGAGAGAGAGAGAGAGAGTGAGAGAGGGGGATACAGTATGTGCTGCTGCCACATACTGTATCCCCCCCCCCAGTGTCTCAGATGGTATCTCCCCCTCCCCTCGCCTCCCCTAGCTGGGACACATACTGTAGCTCTTGTATCTCCCTGCTCAGAGAAGGCAAGACATGAATCAATATGGCAGATATCAGGCCCTGCAGGCCCGCCCCGGTTAAGGCACCCGTGTGATGGATGACGCGCCGGATAGCGTACAAGCTACTGCCCCTTGGCACGGCGACCGTACCCCCACCCGCCCCGCCGGTGATGCAGTGCGACTCGACACTATACTCCGCCCCGACGCAGTGAACCCTATGCTACGCTAGCATAGAGTATATTGCTGTGTGCGGCACATATTATACACTCCCCACCCCCCCCCCCCCCCCCCCGCCATCATCTCCCTCCCTCCCTAAAATGAACAATAGTTGAAGACAGGCAAGGTTAAAACAGAACAGAGGGGTCGGTTGGGTTCTTTTTCTTTTTTTATATGCTACTCTACTATTCGCCCTCTGTCGCACATTTTGTGGCGTGCTTTTGAGCAGTGGCGCGGCGGTGGTGGTGTTGGTGGTTGGTGTTGGTGGTGGTGGTGGTGGTGGTGGTGCCAAATGTGGATCTCGGTTCGCGGGGGATCGGTGCTCAGGGCCCCCCGTGCAGATCGAGGCCCCTGCGGTATGAGAAAGGATGCAGAACATTACTGCATTGCACGGATACGAACGAAAACGAAAAAGCCTTCGCCAATATATAAAACCCCAATCAAAATATAAACCCAGCAGCTCAGCCAATTAAAACGGCTAAACGACCGACGTACAGCAAAAACCAGGCGTCGTGATTTGGCTCAGGCCTTGCGTGCCGATCGAAACGAATCACGTTCGCGCATTCGCCTTCTCCGTGGTCATGGTGGTTCATTTCACAATTAGACTTTATCTTTAACACCGCAGCACGGCACCGCACAGCGCAGCAGCCGACCTCTCCCAAAAAAAACCCTTTTTTTTGTCTGGGACAAAATGGCCGAGAGGCACAGACGAGGCAAGACAAGGCAAGCGGTCGGGCGCGGCGCGGCAGAGTCGGTAAATAAATGATACAGCCAGATATGTGCTGCATAGCTAATGACGCGTGGGAAAGCCCATGGGGGTGAAGATGGCAGCTGCTCCGCGTTTCTAAGACATTTTGTTGTTGTGTTTTGGGCGGTGGGGGTGGTGGTGGTGGTGTTGGTGGTTGGGGAGGGGGGGGATAGTGGGATTAGGAGCAAGTCAGGCCTAAAATTATACCCAATGCGGGGTGGAGAACAATGCACCCGAAAATGGCTCCTGAAAAACGAAAACCCTGGGCGATACAACAGAAGCCCACCCGACCACACGGGCTTTGAAGCAGCAGGGGGGGGGGGAGATGGGCTGAGGGGGTGTGTGTGGTGTCTGCTCTGTTTGAGGCTTTGCTGAATATTTATTTTCCTTATCTGAAGACGGGCTGTGATACGAGGGTCTACTGAGGTTCCCAGGAAGTGGGTTAATGATGTGTGGTGCAAATTACATCCTGCACACACACACACACACACACACACACTAACACACGCTAACACACGCTAACACACACACACACACACACACACATTCATTTTTTTGTGCCGTTCCTCCGCAGCCTACAAGGAGAAGATGAAGGAGATCTCAGTCCTGTCGCTCATCTGCTCCTGCCTCTACCCCGAGAGCCGCAAGAACGTGATGGGGGAGTTTGAGGGTACGTTTCCCCTGGCAACCGTCTCCCAACCTGAGACGCCATGACAGGCTTACAGATCAATCATTTATTTATGACATGCAAATATCTGTATACTTATATATATATAAAAAAAACATGTCTGTTTGCCACAGATATTCTAAGTCTAATAAAAAAATCTAATAAGTCTTAAGACCAGAAGTGCAATAATTCCGATCTTGTACCCTGCTTCCTTTCGTTCCTTCCTTCCTTCGTTCCTTCCTTTCCTTCTTTCCTTTCTCCCCCGGGTTCGACCGATCAACAGAGAAGCCCGCCGCTTGTCTGGCGGACATGGACATCAAGCCCATCAACAAGCGGGCGTCGGGCCAGGCCTTCGAGGTGATCCTCAAGCCGCCGTCCCCCGTGTCCGAAGCCACCCACTGCGTCACCACGCCCCCCAAGAAGGACATCTCCCTGGAGGACATTCAGAAGAAGCTCGAGGCCGCCGAGGACCGGAGGAGAGTAAGGGAGTCCTCTTTATATATATATACAGTATCTACATATCTATATCTATAATCTCTATCTATATACGTGTATCTATCTCCAGGGTGATCTGACGTGAGCCATCTCTGAGTTAAAGATCATTAAGGGGAATGATGCGGAGTAGATGCAGGCAGCCCACCAACCAAACCAAACTCATTCTCATTTAATGAGCTTTGGGTGCTGACAGAGCATGAGGAGATGTTTAGCGGTCGGCCTATACATGACACAACCCATACGACAATACTTACTGGGCTGGCTGTGTCATAGTGGTGGTGGTGGTGGTGGTGGTGGTGGTGTTGGGGTTGCCAGGGGTAAAGCGATACCCTCAGCGCATGTGAGCGGAAACATCTTCTAATTCCTGGGTCACGTCGATCGCCGCGTCAATACAATCAGCCGAGAAGGCTCAGGCATTGATCAGCCCGACTGTGCCAACAAATCAATCGGCGAATCAATGTCCGTGGTCGTAAGATGCGTCACGTGGCCCTCAACACACACACACACACACACACACGCTCACCAGCACACGCACACGCACACACACACACACACACGTACACACGTACACACACACACACACAACGTAGTGCCACATGGTGTGTACACAGAGGCATGACAGATATATGTTTCATAAATTCAAACGCCAATATAATAGATCTGTTCCAGAGTAACATGCAGAGAATCCTCTCTCTCTCTCTCTCTCTCTCTCTCTCACACACACACTCCCTCCTCACCTTCTCCTCACCTCCCACCACCTCCTCCCCCTCGACCCCCCACCTCCATCCCACCGCCTCCTCCCCCACCTCCACCCCCACCTCCAGCCTCCACCACGTTCCCCACCTCCACCACCGCGTCCATCCCCACCCACCATCACCTCCTCCCCCTCGACCCCTCACCTCCATCCCACCGCCTCCTCCCCCACCTCCACCACCGCGTCCATCCCTACCACCACCTCTTCCACCTCCTCCCCCGCCTCCATCACACCACGTTCTCCCCCACCTCCATCCCACCACCACCTCCACCACCTCCATCCCACCACCACCTCCACCCCTCACTCCTCCATCCCACCACCACCTCCAGTCCCAGGAGGCGCAGGTTCTGCGGGCCCTGGCGGAGAAGAGGGACCACGAGCGTGACGTGCTCCTGAAGGCCATGGAGGAGAACAACAACTTCAGCCGCATGGCAGAGGAGAAGCTGCAGCTGAAGATGGAACAGATCGAGGAGAACCGCATGGCCTACCTCGCCTCCATCATGGATCGCCTGCAGGAGAAGGTGAGGAGAGGAGGAGGTGGGGGTAGGAGGAGGTGGGGTAAGGAGTGCCTGCAGGAGAAGGTGAGGAGAGGAGGAGGTGGGGTAAGGAGTGCCTGCAGGAGAAGGTGAGGAAGGGGGTGGAGGAGGAGGTGGTGGGTGTAGGAGGATGGGGAGGTGGTGGGAGGTGGAAGTCAGAGGAGGAGGTGATAGGAGGAGGTGGGGTAGGAAGTGCCTGCAGGAGAAGGTGAGGGTGGGGGTGGAGGAGGAGGTGGTGGGGGTAGGAGGAGGAGGAGTTGAGAGGAGGAGGAGGAGGTGGGAGGTGGACGTCAGGGGAGGACGTGATAGGAGGTGGAGGAGGAGGTGGTGGAGGAGGAGGTGGGGTAGGGAGTGCCTGCAGGAGAAGGTGAGGATGGGGGAGAGGAGTTGGAGGGAGAAGAGGTGGAGGAGGTGAGAGAGGAGGACGACGACAACGTGGGAGGCAGAAGTCAGCGGAAAAGACATCGTTAAAATGGAAGAGGAGAAGTCAGGAGGAGAGTGACGACGAGGATGAGTAGTGACTGCAGAAAGAGAGGGATGGAGAGAGAGAAGCGATGGGAGGGAGGGAGGGAGGGAGGGAGGGAGGAGAGGACGGGTGAGTCCCAAGTGACTACAACGATCTGAAGGGAGAAGAGAAGGGGGGAGAGAAAGAATGAGATGAAGGACAGTAAAAGAGGAGGAGGAGGGGGGAAGAAGATGGATGTGAGGTGAGGTGAGAAGAAGGAGTAAATGATGAAACAGGGGAGGAGAGGGAGGGAGAGAGGAAGAGAGGGAGAGAGGAAGAGAGAGAGAGAGAGAGAGAGAGAGAGAGAGAGAGAGAGAGAGAGAGAGAGAGAGAGAGGGTAGTGACTGGACTGCAGCATGCTATATATGAAGGTCAGTACAGGACTGCAACACAAGCAGAACACGAGAGCACAAAATGTAACTGCGTGTGTGTGTGTGTGTGTGTGTGTGTGTGTGTGTGTGCGTGTGTGTGTGTGCGTGTGTGTGTGTGCGTGTGTGTGTGCGTGTGTGTGTGCGCAGGAGAAACATGCACAGGAGGTGCGCAGGAACAAGGAGATGCGGGAAGAGATCACAGCGTGAACACGCCAGCGACACGCTACGCAAGACCCCCCCCCCCCCCAACACTCCCCCGCCCCCCCCGCCTCCACCTCCACCACTGCGCCACAGATGCCCCCACACCACGACCCCCCCACCCGCCGCCGCCGCCGCCGCCGCCACCCGTCATGACATCACCGCATTTTTCCACCTGACCCCCACACACACCTCCCCCTCCTCCCCCTAGCCCCGCCCATACTACTACTACTACTATTACTACTACTACTACTATTACTACTACTACTACAAAACTATCCGCGCCTTGTGTGGTGTGGACGGGGGGAGCCGATTACAAATCCAGATAGCATAGCGAAGGGGGGTGGGGAGGGGGGGGCGGGGGTGTAAGGGGGGGAAACAAAATAAAAATGTAAAAAAAAATGAATAAAAAAAGGAAAATTAATGTATCCCTCCACCCCGCCCCCCCCCCCCCCCCCTCCCACCCAAACAAAATAATGTTTTTGCTCTGTTTCAAATGTGAGAAGAAGAAAAAAAATACAACGAATTGACAAAAAGTGACAGTAGATATTGATTTGTGTAAATACTTCTTTTTTTTGTTATATACTGTACGATTCAAGCAGCAAAAGTATTGATTGCCCGTGTGCCATTTTATATATAATTTTCCTCTCCCTGCGTATATGGATGGTGGTTCATTTTCAATCTCTTTTACCTTTTCGTTGCAGTCTCTCTCGTACGGTAACAGGCTTTGGTGATTGTTGTGAGTTTGCTAGCTAGCTGACGTTCGCCGTATTTGGTCGCGTCCCGACTAGGCCCCGCCCCCTCGCCCCTTTGCCCCCTTGCCCCCTTGCCCCCTTGCCCCCCGCCCCCTCCTTGTTCTGTTCTCGTTCCCGTTCCCACTTCTGACCGGAAACGTAACGGTAACGGTACCGGATCGCCGTCGTCAGGCGTGATCTCGGAACGGGAACGGGAACGGGAACGAGAACACGGTGCGGTGCGGCGCGGCCCAGCGTCGTGTTTTCCGCGTTCCTCTGCGGGAAACCGTCGTCATCATCATCATCATCCACTCCGGTCAGGTAGTTGACGTCGAGCGTAGGCCTACCAGCAGTAAAATAATACGACGACTAGGCCTACGACTCCTACTATAGCATTTAAAATAGCCCTCTACTTTCTCTACACACACTCTCTCTCTACACACACGCTCTGTGTCCACCAACGCCTCCGCCACCTCTATATTACACTTCTGTCGTACACAGGTTTTTAAAAGAAACACGCGTAGCAAACGTACGTAACTCACCAACAACAACAACAACAACAACAACAACAACAAAAACGGACCAGGATTCCGAGCGAATTCGGTCTCCGTAGCAACCACAAACGGCTCATTCTCATCCCTGACCAATGGCTGGCCTCAGTTGGAGAAAAAACAGACGACGTCATCACGACGATGATCGTACATGATCCATTCTGACGATTCGACCCGTTAAAGTATCTTCTGAACGCATGGCAAACACATTTGACCGATTTATTGATTTAAAAAAAAATAAATAAAATAAATAAGATGCATTTTCCAAGCACATGCCATTTTTGTCAGAAAAGTATAAGGTTATAGTGTGTAACATCCGCTTCTAGTGAAGTAATTCCATTTCCATATTAGATTGCGTGGATCTCATTAGGCCTCCGTGTGTACTTTGTGTCCGATATACGCCAAATCCGGAAAAAAAACCAAAACAAAAACGAAACGCTCCCATTACGAACAACGTCAGTATTTGTTCACGATTGGAACGCCAGCTAACGCCAAAACCCGCAGACAGAAGTCGTTCCGCCATTTTGAAAAAACGTTTGAAGCCATAATTCGGCGACCGCTGAGACAACGACGCACGATATATATATCGCCCACGATCTGAAAACAACGTAATGCGCGTCTGTGAATTACGTTTCGTAATATATTCGTAAAATGCGCACATTTACTCGGGATGTTAAACGCATGGGGGGGGGGGTTCGAGACCACGGCAGTCACATTTTACACTGCTGGCCTGTTTGAGTGTGTGTGTGTGTATGTGTTTCATGGAAGGGTGGGTAGCTAGATGACATTAGTGCCACGTGCTTTTTTTTTCTCTCTCCGGGTTAAAACTAAAACGACAACGCGAACGTATATGCATATGAAAATATACTTAACGGTAGACTTTTGTGGTGGCGTGTAGGCTACTGGATATCTGTTGCACATGGTTTTCAGAAGTTTGCCACAAACACCCACCCATCCGCCTACTGTATCTACCTGCCCGCCTTTCTCTCTCTCTCTCTCCCTCTCTCTCTCTCCCTCTCCCTCTCTCTCTCTCTCTCTCTCTCTCTTTCTCTTGCCGTCTGTGTGTTTGCCCTTGTCCATGTGTACCTTTGTGAGCAAGCAGTGGTTAATAAAGATTTGGGATTCATGGAATGAAATTGGAACTACGTGTGGATTATATTATTATTATTATTATTATTATTATTATTATTATTACTATTTACTATTATTACTATTATTTATTACTATTATTACTATTATTATTATTATTGTTATTATATAATGTTTGGGATTATTGTCTTTTTAGATGCAGTGTTGTGTTTGGCCACCAGGGGGAGACAAGACTCCACTCCTGGGGTTGGGATCGAGGGGGTCGCTCGGTGACGTCACTGCAGGTCTGAGCAGAGGGTGACTAAACGGCTGAGGTGAATGGAGCACAACAAGCAAACAAACAAACAAACAAACAAACAAACAAACAGGCCGAGAGACACGACGAGAGAGTGTGAATGGGGAACGTGAAAGGGAGACCGACCATGGCCCAGAGAGGTCCAGAGAGAGAGAGAGAGGAGAGAGAGAGAGATAGAGAGAGGAAGACCTAGCCAGCTGGTATGAACTGAAACGAAGGCCGAGAGACAAAGCGGCTCTGTGTACTTTTCTCACTCTCTCTCTCTCTCTCTCTCTCTCACACACACACACACACACACACACACACACACACACACACACACACACACACACACACACACACACACACACACACACACACACACACACACACACACACACACACACACTCTATCTCTCTACTGCCCTTCCCTGTCCTTTGATCTCCTCATCCATCCCTCCTCCCCCTCCCCCATTTTCTCCCTAGTTCTTAATCTCTTTCTTCTTCTATTTCTCTCTCTCTCATCATCTCTCTCTATCTCTCATCACCTCTCTTCTTTTCTCCATCACATCTCTCTCATCACCTCTCTCTCTCTCCATCACCCTCTCTCTCCATCTACTCTCTCTCATCATCTCTCTCTCCATCACCTCTCTACTCACCATCAACCTCTTGCTCTCTCATCCCATCATCACCTCTCTCTCTCTCTCTCTCTCTCCATCACCTCTCTCTTCTCTCTCTCTCTCCAACACCTCTCTCTCTCCAGCACCTCTCTCTCTCTCCATCATCTCTCTCTTCATCATCTCTCTCTCTCTCTCCATCACCTCTCTCTCTCATCATCTCTCTCTCTCTCTCCATCACCTCTCTCTCTCCATCACCTCTCTCTCTCTCTCTCCATCACCTCTCTCTCTCTCTCCATCACCACTCTCTCTCCATCACCTCTCTCTCTCCATCACCTCTATCTCTCCATCACCTCTCCTCTCCTCCTCTCATGCTCCTCCCCCTCCACTGGTTCCCACATAGCACTGAGGGACCAGTAGGGCCAGTTAAGACCACTGTGGTCCAGGATATCCCCTCCTTGTTAATGGTTTCCTGTACAGACACACGCACACACGCACACACACACACACACACACACACACACACACACACACACACACACACACACACACACACACACACACACACACACACACACACACACACACACACACACACAGAAGCCTATGATGACAGAACAGTTACAGGCCTCATCTGATATGAGGCACACTGCCACACACCACACACACCACACACACACACACACACACACACACACACACACACACACACACACACACACACACACACACACACACACACACACACATTAACCCATTCAATGCTTCATAGTTCATATCTTCAATCCCACTAAAATGTGTGAAATCTCACAAGCAGGCACCACTAAAGGCACACACATCCGGCTACAAATTAACTCATTTTTTTTATTAACAAGTTATCAATCATCAATCAAAGAATTTGTTGATATGTTTGAAATTCTGATTTGTCATTGCTTTCCATTTTTTCTTCTTTTGTACAAAATATACAAAGTCGTGCTATTTTACAATTTTACAACGAGACGCTGAGAGCCTCGGGAAGACACAGGTAGTAAATATAAATCATCACACAAGGAGGAAACAGTGAAGAAATAATCAATTCAATAATTAAGTCATCGATGTAAGATTATTTAAAGGCAGTATAGAGAGAACCTTGCATTTGTTCCTTCAGAGAGAGAGAAAAATTGTCATTAAACTAACTCCTCATTTGTTTTATTTGAATTGTGCACACGGGCTATTTTACTGTAATAGGTAAGTGTGGGAAAATCGTTTGGCGACACACACATATCACACACACACACACACACACACGCGCGCACAGTAACTAGAAATGCAGACCAACTGGTAAAACGTAAAAAAAAGGCCATTGTGCATCTCTCCCCGTGTGTGTGTGTAAACGGACAAAAACTTCCTCCTGTTAACTCCCGATAACAATATAAGAATTGTGAAAGAGAACGCTGGAGACAATAGCCGGCCAGACAAGCGTATAGCTGAGGTCACGGGTAAATTAATGATGGCTCGGATTTATTTCAACCCCCGAGCGGTCGCTAACTTCTGGTCCCGGCAGGATTTAGTCAAACAGACACCTGGTTTCTGTTATTCCAGACCATAAAACACTGTTAAAAGAGGGGGGGGGGGGGGGGGGGGGGTTGACCCTCAAGTACTTTACTTCAAGCCTTTGGTGCATTCATGCCCTCCAACGCCCACCCCCCCCCCCCCAGCACACACACACAC
The DNA here is from genome assembly GCA_002895965.2 of Coryphaenoides rupestris. Classification (NCBI taxonomy): domain Eukaryota; kingdom Metazoa; phylum Chordata; class Actinopteri; order Gadiformes; family Macrouridae; genus Coryphaenoides; species Coryphaenoides rupestris. The sequence continues at coordinate 56,130 of PIJE02002283.1, forward strand.
ACACACACCACCACACACACACACACACACACACACACACACACACACACACACACACACACACACACACACACACACACACACACACCTCTCTCTCTCTCTCATGGTGGTGGTACAGTGTGTTTCAGTTCAATGGGGAAACCAAAGGGGAGTGGGTGGGGTGTGTGTGTGTGTGTGTGTGTGTGTGTGTGTGTGTGTGTGTGTGTGTGTGTGTGTGTGTGTGTGCGTGTGTGTGTGTCGGGGTGGGGTGAGGTGATAGTTTCACCCAGGAACTTGACGGAGAACTACTTGACCATCTGGAGAAGAAGATGGTCTCTTCTCATTGGACGAAAAATAAAAGCTTCAGACCAATAATCAATTCAATTCATTCATTTTAGTTGTCTTTGATTTATTTCCCAGTTTTCCCCCTTCTGGTATTGTTTTCTTTTTTACTTGTACAAAAACCATTTAAAAAAAAACAACATTTAATTGGGAAAATAGAACGTCTTATAATTATCATCTTGCATAGGAAGTCATTTGAGGAGGAGGAGAAGAAGAAATGAAAATAGCATTTTCTTTTTAGGGACGAAAAGCAGAAGAAAAAATAAAGGTTTGTCCGTGGAGAATCCAGCTCAGCTGTTTCTGTGAAAGCAGTCTCTCTCTCTCTCTCTCTCTCTCCTCTCTCTCTCTCTCTCTCTCTCTCTCTCTCTCTCTCTGCGTGGGTCAGCCACCGGAGGGTCTCTGTAAGTCTCAGAAGGCCCCTATCTCCAGGCCCCAGGGCCGGTAAGGTTTACCCACGCCGGGCGCGGGCGCCTGGGAGCCCATCGCGGCCGCGGTGGCAGCAGCAGCGGCGGCCGCGGTGGCGGGGGAGAGCAGGGGGAAAGCGCTGAAGGGGAACGGGAAGGCCGACAGGGAGGTGAGGGGGAGAGCGGAGGTCAGCTTGGCCACGGACGAGGGCACCAAGCCCGGGTGCAGGACGCCGGCCGAGGCCCCGGTGATGGTGGTGCTGCTGCTGCTGCTGCTGGAGGAGGAGGAGGTGGAGGTGGAGGAGGACGAGGCGGCGATGATGGGGGCCGGGTGGACCCTGATGGGCCCCTGGTGGTGGTGGTGGTGGTGGTGGTGATGGTGGTCTGCGTGGGGCGTGGTGCTCCTACTCCTCCGTCCCGAGAGGAGGCCGTCGGCCACGGAGGCGGGCGAGGAGGAGTGAGAGGAGGAGGGGGAGGAGGACGACGACGCAGAGGAGGAGGAGGAGGATGAGGAGGAAGGGGGCGTGGGCGGGGAGCTGGTCACGCTGCGGGGGAGCGGGGTCAGGGCGGGCGTCCCCTGATGCTGGTGGTGCTGCTGCTGCTGCTGCTGCTGCTGGTGCTGGTGGTGGTGGTGCTGGAGCAGCAGGGGGTGGGGCAGGTGGGCGGTGGCGGGGGAGCCGAAGGCGGAGCCCCAGGCCAGGTGGCTAAGGCCGCTGTGCGCCTCCCGCTGGCTGGCGTAGTTGTTGAGGTGGGAGACCAGGCGGATCCGCAGGGGGTCGGCGCTGTCCAGGCCCTCGATGATGCTCAGGTAGCGGGCCGTCTCCGCCAGACACTCCCTGAAGCCCAGCCCCCGGTAGTCCATGGCCAGGGAGTGGGCGTCAAAGTAACCTGCAGGCGACGCAACACATGGCTGGGATTAGTTCACATGAAGTGCACTTCAACTCAATGACACACACGTCATCTACAAAGCTTTATAGAAAGATAGGAATTATTTCAGAAATTCTGCATTTTTTTTATTATAATGAAGTTAGATCATCTTGACCCAAATATGATTATTGCATAATTTAGTCCCAAGAATTGTCCGATGACAATGATGTCTTCCAAACAAATGTCAAATATCTTGTTATATTTCTTTTGCTTCATGCCAAAGTCATCAAAACACTGACCTTTGCCCCCGGCTGCGTGCAACATCTTCAGGTGGTCGACTGTCATCTGCAAAATCTCAGCTTTCTCCAGTTTAGCCGAACCCTAAAATGTTCAAATGAGACACAACACAAGGGTAAGATTAAAGGTGAAGACAGGCCCTTAGCATGCCCTCTGGAAATGTAGTCTCTTATTTATTGAATGGGTATTTGAAGAGGATTACGTGTGCAGGTTTTACCTGTTTCTCAAAGGCGCTGGGGACGAGTCTCCTCAACTCAGTCAGACTGTTGTTGATTCTGTCTCGACGCCTTTTTTCGATGATCTGAGGAGGGGAATAATCAACAATAAAGTTAGTGATTGGGGCATTTTAAACACCACACATATATATACAGTAGATGTATAGGATTAGATCACTTACGCCTCTACGACGTTTCCTCGCCTGCACCTGTGTGGTCGTGGTGGGGGACATGGACCCCAGAGAAGAGCTCATGTTCCTGCAGAAGAAGCAAATATACACAATGAGTTGCAGTTGACATATTTGATTCAATTATGATTCAATTAATTAATTCTTAAATCTTGTTGGGTAAAATATATTCGCTGTGTCCAAGTGCATGCTATTCATTTGCATTTAATTTGTGACATACTAAATCATTAAAAACAATATTAATAAAAAGAAGAAGGAAAAACAACTTGTGTGAAGTGGACGTCAAACATAAGATCAGATAAGATCAGATAAGATAAAACTTTATTGATCCCGAAGGAAATTCTTGTGCCAGGTTGCATCGCAATAGAATAAAACAATAGAGAAAATAAACAGTAGAATAATAAAAAATAATAAAAATAACAGATTTACAAATGTACAGTCATACATAATAATAATAATAATAATAATAATAATAATAATAATAATAAGAGTACAAATAGGTACATACTATTTGTAAGAATACAAATAATAATAATCAAATAAAATAAAAAGTAAAAAAATTATAATAAAATAAAAATAAGAGAAAATCATAAAAAGAAGAAATAAAACAATAAAATAATCTAAAATAAAATAATGTCTTTCTAACTCACCCATTTTCGTCGGCGCTCTCCTTCTCCACCTCGATATTGTCATCCAGCTCACTGTCAGAGGAGCTAAAGTCGTGATGATTCCTCTTCATCTTCTTATTCTTATTACTCTTCTTCTTCTTCTATATTCTTATTGTTCTTCTTATTAAGTCCTCTCTGAAGCGCTCGACTCTCGGCTCTGAGGCGCTCAGCTCCTCGCTATCATTTCAACACTCGCGTCTAAGCCAATAAAGGGGGCGGGGCCCGGGGCCACCCAACCAGCCAATGAGCTCGATGAGCGACAGCGCAATTACCAATAAGCCCCCTCCTCTCCCCTCCCCTCTCCTCCCCTCTCCTCTCCTTTGAAATAACTTTTGGACGTCACGTGACTGTCTGTCTGTCTGTCTGTCTCTGACTCCGCCCCCCCTTATGCGCTCATTATGGTGGTGGTGGTGGTGGGCGGGGTCAGAGACAGATAATGAGGAGGGGGGGTGGTGGGGGCGTGGTCTAGGACGTTCGGGTCCGTGACTGTCTGTGTGTCTGTGTGTGTGTGTGTGTGTGTGTGTGTGTGTGTGTGTGTGTGTGTGTGTGTGTGTGTGTGTGTCTCTGGCTCCGCCCCCAACCCCCGAACCCCTGCGTTATGGCGGGTGGTGGGCAGGGTCAGAGACAGATAATGAGGGGGCGTGGTCTAGGGGGCATGGTCTAGGACGTTTTTTCGGGTCTGTGTGTGTGTGTGTGTGTGTGTGTGTGTGTGTGTGTGTGTGTCTGTGTGTCTCTGGCTCCGCCCCCCTCGCGTTGTCCTCAAACCACCAACGGAGGAGGAGGAGGAGGGGGGAGGAGGAGGGGGGAGGGAGAAGGGGGGGAGGAGGAGGCGGGAGGGAGAAAGAAGAAACCAGAGCACCTGTGGATGTAGAGATCTTGGTTCCAAGTCGACACATACGGACGTACAGGCTGTACTGGGGTGCGATGGTCCCAAAGTGTCTCGGTTGCGGTGGCCCACCGAGCGCGGATATCTAGGGCGTGGGACGTGCGAGCACCGTGAACATAGGGCGCTGGCGTCTCTGGCGTCTCCGGCGTCGGAAGAAGGAGAGCAAGGGGAGGAGGAGGAGGGAGGGGGAGGGGAGGGAGGGAGGAGGAGGGGGGGGGAGGAGGGGGAAGGAGGGGGGGGCGGGGCGACGGGGCGGTTGCACGGGATGGTGGTGAACCTGTATCCAGAATTACTAACTCAGAGGGGAGGGAGGGAGGGAGGGAGGGAGAGGGGGAGAGGAGAGAGAGAGAGAGAGAGGGGGTAGACGAGAGGGGGGAGAGAAAAAGGGGGAAAGGAGGGAGAGAAAGAGGGATTAGAGAGAGAGAGAGGGAGGGAGTAGAGGAGGGAGGGAGAGAGAGGGGGAGGGAGAGAGATGAGAGGGCCCGAGGGAGAGGAGGGAGCGGAGATGCAGGAGGGAGAGAAAAGGGGGATAGAGAGAGGGAGAGGGAGAGGGGGAGGGAGAGAGAGAGAGGGGGAGGGAGAGAGAGAGAGAGGGGGAGTGAGAGGGAGAGAGAGGGGGTGGAGGGAGAGAGAGAGAGGGAAAGAGAGAGAGGGGGAGAGAGAGGGAGAGAAAGAGAGGAAGAGAGAAAGGGGAAGAGAGAGACAGACAGGAGAGAGAGGAAGTGAGAAAGAGAGAGAGACAGAGAGAGAGATCGAACGACAGAAAGAGAGAGAGAGAGTTAGACAGAGTGACAGAGAGAGAGAGAGAGAGAGAGAGAGAGAGAGAGGAAGCTATGAATTCTAATCTTACCCCACACAGCACGACTTCATGCACTTCAAAGACTTCTTGCGTGCGTGCGTGTGTGTGTGTGCGTGTGTGTGTGTGCGTGTGTGCGCGTGTGTGCGTGCGTGCGTGCGTGTGCGTGCGTGCGTGTTCGTGTCTGTGTGTACGTGTGCGCGTGTGTGCTAAATACAACAACAACAACAACAACTAAAAAGTAA
>PIJE02002283.1:66016-69373 GCA_002895965.2 Coryphaenoides rupestris
AGAGAGAGAGAGAGAGAGAGTGGAGTGTTTGTGTGCGTGTGGTTTTGTGTGTGTGTGAGACACTTCAGCATTGTCCCTGTGTGAATGAGGTGGATTGAGGTGTGGGCGTGCGTGTGTGTGTGTGTGTGTGTGTGTGTGTGTGTGTGTGTGTGTGTGTGTGTGCGTTTGTGTGAGTGTGTGTATTGTTTGCCATGATTGGCCTCTGTCAGGTCCCCATGGGATTGTTTTTTCGGAAGTGTTTTTGCATCGGTGGTCTCCCCCCCCCTCTCTCCCCCTCTCCCTCCCCCCTTGTATTCTTCTCTCCTGTCCAAAGTGGTGATACACACCGCACACGAGATCTGCCCCCCTTGCTAAGTGTGATGACTGAAGAGAGTGTGTGTGGTGTGTGTGTGTGTGTGTGTGTGTGCGTGTGTGTGTGTGTGTGTGCGTGCACGCGTGAATAGAGGAAGTAGAGGCTGTGTCAAAGTTGACCCGACTCGACACCCATCTCTATTTCGTCTTGACTCCCTCCTCTCTCTCTCTCTCTCTCTCTCTCTCTCTCTCTCTCTCTCTCTCTCTCTCTCTCTCTCTGTCTGTCACCCACCCACACCCCCTCCCACACCCTCCACTCTCACACTCTCTTTCGGTTCTCGGAGCTAAACAGTTTCTTTCTGGGTAAATGTTTATTGAGCAGAGAATACTCACTCTTCCTCGGGGAAATAGTTTGCTGTCTTATAGTTTTTGTTCACTAAAAAGTATAGTATCAGTGCAAACAACAAATGCTCCCATGACAAGCATCGTCAGGGCAACGTTATTGATCCGATTTTGATGTATTGATCTCTCTTTGTCACTCTTAGTTCTCCGTGCTCATTTAGGTCTCATGATGTGCCTCATGATTTGCTGTTTATTAAAATCGTCGGTGAGGTTTATGTGTTTATGTTGACGTCCGTGTCCACCATGAGTGTGAAAGATGCTCAACGGGACGGAACACAGCCTCTCACGATTTAGCCGCATAGAATGCAGTGGTAAGTTTGTGTGCTTATGGACACACACACATACACACACACACACACACACGCACACACTCGCACGCAAGCACACACACGAACGCACACAAGCACAGACGTACACACACCCACCGAAATAAATGTCATACAATAAACAAAGCAGCATTATTTGCATCGGAAAGGACACACACACACACACGCACGCGCGTGCGCACACACACACACATGCACACACATCATTCAGCCCTTCAGCACACACACACAGACACACACACCAAAAAAAAAACGTCATACAATAAACAACGCAGGATTATTTGCATCGGAAAAGACACACACACACACACACACACACACACACACACACACACTGGCGGCGGTGGTGATGAGAGAATTGAGTTCCGGGCCCTCTGACCCTGGTATTGGCCCCTGGGGTCGCGCGCACGGGGGGGGGGGGGCAGGGGGTGTGTGTGAAGAAGACTCTCGTCTCTGCATCTTCATCGGCTGTGTGTGTGTGGAGGACCGCCTGGGAACCGCAGCCCCAGCCTGTCAACCTTGTAGGGGGGGGGGGGGGGGGCATACGTGTGTGTGTGTGTGTGTGTGTGTGTGTGTGTGTGTGTGTTGTGTGTGTGTGTGTGTGTGTGTGTGTGTGTGTTGTGTGTGTGTTTGTGTATAAGTATATGTGGGTGTCGGTTTTTGGTTCTGTCTGTGTATGTATCTGTGTGCGCGCGTGTGTGTCACTGTCTGTGTATGTGTATGTATCTGTGTGTTTCTGTGTGTGTGTGTGTGTGTGTGTGTGTGTGTGTGTGTGTGTGTGTGTGTGTGTTTGTGTGTGTGTATTTATTGGTTTTTGGCTTTTGGTTTCTTGGTTCTGTGTGAGCTCACACACGCATGTCTGCCTGTGTGTGTGTGTGTGTGTGTGTCACTGTCTATATCTATGTGTGTGTGTGTTTGTGTGATCCTGTGTGTGTGTATTTATTGGTTTTTGGTTTTTGATTCTTGGTTCTGCGTGTGTGTTTCTTTGAGTGTGTCTGTGTGTGTGTGTGTGTGTGTGTGTGTTGCGTGTGTGCGTGTGTGTGTGCGACAGCCCCAGACCGCTGCGACCGGTGAAAGACACACCAGCGGAAATATCAAAACCCCCGAGTGGTTGGCGCTGGCGGGGCCACGGTGAGACGTGGGTTATCCCCCGCCCGCCCCCACTCATCCCCCGCCCCCACTCATCCCCCGCCCCCCAGCCACCCCCAGGGTTACGGTGGTCCGCCTTCCACCAAATCGCTGGAAGACCGCAGCACTGGCCTGCTGGGAGGACTGGGAGTACTGGGCCGGACTCCCCTGACACAGGAGGAGAGAGGGGGGAGAGATCAGAGAGAGGAGAGAGAGGAGAGAGGAGAGAGGAGAGAGAGAGAGAGTGAGGAGAGAGGAAGAGAGAGAGGAGAGAGAGAGAGAGATAGAGAGAGAGAGAGAGGAGAGAGAGAGAGAGAGAGAGAGGAGAGACGGTAGCAGAGTGAGCTAAGGGTTGGATAAGGAGACAAACAGGGTGAGAGTGAATCACAAAGGAGTGATTGTCTGAGAGAACAAGCGAGAAGGAATGAGCTGAAGTTTCTGTGTGTTTGTGTCTGTGTGTGTGTGTGTGTGTGTGTTTGTGTGTGTGTGTGTCTGAGTGTGTGAAAGTGGGACTGGGTGTGGGTGTGTGTTTGTGTGTTTGATTTCCTCTGTGTCTGTGTGTATTTTTGTGGTTCCGTGAGAGTTTGTTGTTTCTGTTTGTGTGTGTTAAGAGTCGGTTTTTTTTTTATTGTGTCTACATGATGAGAGTGTGTGTTGTGGTCTATCTGTGTGTGTGTGTGTGTGTGTGTGCGTGTGTGTGGTGTGTGTGTGTGGTTGTGTGTGGTGTGTGGTGTGTGTGCGTGTGGTTTGTGCTGGGCGTGTGGTGTGGTGTGTGTGTGTGTGGGTGTGTGGATGGTGTGTTGTGTGGTTGTGTTGTGGGCGTGTGGTTGTGTGTGTGTGTGGTGTGTGTGTGTGTGTGGGTGTGTGTGTGTGTGTGTGTGTGTGTGGTTATCTGTGTGTGTGTGTGTGTGTGTGTCTCTATCTGTGTGACTGGAGTCTCCAGGGAAGGCCTCTACTCGTCCTTTCATGTTGCCGTCGTCTGCTTCTCCGTCTCCCCCTCCTTCCCTCTCTCTCCTCCCTCCCTCCCTCTCCCCTCCCCTCCTCCCCTCTCCCCCCCTCCCCTCCCCCTCTCAGCCTCCCCATTAAAATGCGACCCTTCAGTCATATCTGCAGGCTCGTTACGGGCGACCCCTCAAACCGATGCCGTCTCGTGCTCCTTCAATCACAGAGGGACACTGTAAGCGCTGTCTCTCCGTCTTCCTCCTCCCTC
>PIJE02002284.1:7500-20000 GCA_002895965.2 Coryphaenoides rupestris
GATTAACAATCTCGGCATGTCAGTGGCAAAAACAAGCAGTTTTAGAGGGCGTACAATGACAGGGTGCTGTTGCCTCACAGTGTTACGTTGCGTGACATTACATTGACATTTCACAGCGGACGGTTGAAGTGCTCTCTCTCTCAACACTAGACCCATTTCAGCAATGGTCGCCTGCATTAGTCGCTTAGACCCAACATGATGGGAAAATATGGACCAGGTTGGAAAATCCTGAAGCTGTCCTTTAAAGGGGACATATTACACCACCAGGTGTGAGTGTGATTAGCCGTCGCGAGCCGTTTCACAATTGCCATGTGACTACCGTCGAGTGACATCACAAGTGGGAATGTCCACCTAGATGTACAGTATGATTACTAGATCAGTCTACCAGCCGACCCAGTGGACTGTACTGTACTGTACTGTACCGGCAGCTAAACTGATCTAGTCGGCATGCATCTAGGTGGACATTCCCACTTGTGATGTCACTAGACGGTAGTCACATGGCTATTGTGAAACGGCTCGCGACGGCTAATCACACTCACACCTTTAAAAAGCATGTGTGTCAGTGGGTGTGTGAGTGCACGGTGGTGTCTAGATGTTGGTGTTGTACCTCCATGTCGTTGCAGAAGGTGGCGTTGGTGCCGAACAGGATCTGGCATTGCTCGTCCACGCTGTAGTGCATCCCTGGCAGCTTGGGGGGCAGGCGGACCTGGTAGCGACTCCGTGGGTCCGTGTGCAACAGGCAGCCACTGGCTTTGGACCTTTGTTTAACACACACGCACACACACACACATTCATGGACACACACACACACACACACAATCGCAATCGCACAGCCACACATACATTCATGGACACACACACACACACAATCACACAGCCACACATACATTCATGGACACACACACCAACACACCGACCCACCCACACACACACACACATTCATGGACACACACACACACACACACACACACACAGACAACCACACACACACCCACACACACACACACCATGATCACACACACCACACACACACACACACACACACACTCACACACAGGCAGGAGATTTTATGTTCTGCCAAGGAGTCGCCGTCGTGTAGCGTTGTAGCGTGGTCGTAAAAAATGCCTTTGTGTTGTGTTGTGTGTGGTGTCTGTTGTGTGTGGTGTGGTGTGTGTTGTGTTGTGGTGTGTGTGTGTGTGTGTGTTGGTGTGTTGCTGTGTGTTGTGTTGTGTGTTGCTGTGTGTTGCGGTGTGTTGCTGTGTGTTGTGTGTTGTGTGTGTGTTGTGGTGTGTGTGTTGTGTGTGTGTGCGTGCTTCTTGTGCTGTCTGTGTGTGTGTGTGTGTGTGCGTTCATGGGGTGTGTGTGTGTGTGTGTGTGCTGTGTTGTGTGTGTGTTGTGTGTGTGTGCTGTGTGTGCGTGTGTGTTGTCTGTGTGTGTGTGTGCTGTGTGCTGTGTGTGTGTGTGTGTGTGTGTGTGCTTGTGTGTGTGTGTGTTCTGTGTGTGTGTGTGTGTGTGTGTGTGTGAGTGCGTTTTGCTTGTGTACTTCTCTCCACAGTTTCACCAAGGTAGAGACTCCCTCTCTCACATAGTGTGTGTGTGTGTGTGTGTGTGTGGACTAATCACACTCACACCTGGTGGTGTAATATGTCCCCTTTAAAGGACAGCTTCAGGATTTTCCAACCTGGTCCATATTTTCCCATCATGTTGGGTCTAAGCGACTAATGCAGGCAACCATTGCTGAAATGGGTCTGGTGTTGAGAGAGAGAGCACTACCGCTGTGAAATGTCAGTGTAATGTCACGCAACGTAACACTGTGAGGCAACAGCACCCTGTCATTGTACGCCCTCTAAAACTGCTTGTTTTTGCCACTGACATGCCGAGATTGTTAATCTAAGTGTCTGACAAACATCATGGAAAGGTTCCCTTCTGAGAAATAGGACTTTTTATGCTTTACCTTTCACTTGATGCGGTCTGTTTGCCTGCTACTGTGTCTCACCAAGTCTCCTTCTGAGATCTCCTTGAGAAAGACTTGGTGAGACAAAAAAGTTGTATTTCTCTCTCGGGAGCTTTTCCATAGTGTTGTCAGAATTATAATAACAATCTTGGTCTGTCAGTGGCAAAACAATCACTTTTAGAGGACAACCATTGACAGGGCCCCAAAAATATGTCACAAAATGATATAAACCTGAAACACACAAAGGCACACACACACACACACACACACACACACACACACACACATTAGTTCCAGTGGGATCTGATTAGAAGATTAGACCTGGCGATCCTAGCAGCACAGAGGCAATAGAGACTGGAAGGCCGCTCTGAATAAAACGGACACGCATAGTCGCGCGCGCACACACGCACATACACACAAACATACAGACACACACACACACACACACACACACACACACACACACACACACACACACACACACACACACACACACACATTTGTCCTTTATGACTGCTTTTTTACTGGCGGCGGTGGGTTTTACAACATGGATACAGTGGGTAGTTTGGAGGCGAGCCTCAGGGCTGAGCGTCCAGCAGACGACGGTGTCCTCCTCCTCCTCCTCCTCCTCCTCCTCCTCCTCCCCTTCCTCCTCCCTTCCTCCTCCTCCTCCTCCTCCTCCCATTCCTCCTCCTCCTCCTCCTCCTACTCCCCCTCCTTCCTCCTCCCCTTCCTCCTCCTACTCCCCCTCCTCCTCCTCCTCCTCCTCCTCCTCCTCCCTCCTCCTCCTCCTCCTTCTCCTCCCTCCTCCTCCTCCTCCTCCTCCTCCTCCTCTGCTGGGACTCAGGATGCCTGCGATTCCAAGACTGCAGCGCTGGGCTTTTTAAGCGTCTGATATTGCAGGTTAGCCGGACCAGGGCTACACCTGTTATTGACACGCAGTGCAGCAGAAACAGGTGTACGTGGACATTTGAATATTGTTGAGAAGAGATAATAATATGGCTTATAACTAAACTAGCCCCACCCCCACCACACACACACACACACATACACACGATATTGTCGGTTGTCGCGGTAACATCAGGGGATGACGAGAAAACATGGTCGGTTATATCTGTATTTGAACTTTTTTGCTATTATTTCTTCAATTGACGACTCCTTGTCCACATCAACGTTTATATATTGCAGGGGTGGCCAACCAGTCAGAGACAAAGAGCCAATTTTTTTACTGTGTTACTGCAAAGAGCCACATCATACACACATGAACATCTCCCCATCTCTTCCTCTCACACACACCAAAAATATTTGTAGCCACTGCCAGGGCAATAACATTTTCATAGTCTTATCTAATTAATTCGGGGGTCCCCCCCCACCATCAGAACCGCAAATTAACGACCACCCCCCCCCCCCCCCATCAGAACCGCCGAATTAGGAAAACGGGACCCCCCCCCATCAGAACCGCGGAGTTAAGGACCCCCCCCCCCATCCAACCGGCAAATTAACGGGAAAACCCCCCCCCCCCAGTCGGTCAGGAACCGCAAATTAACGGACCCCCCCCCCCATCAGAACCCGCAAATTAACGGACCCCCCCCCCCCCCCCCCCCATCAGAACCGCAAATTAACAGACCCCCCCCCCCCCCATCTGAATCACGCGCCTCACGGTAGCGTCATTGCGCATCCTTGGCGCAACATCTGTGATGTCCACCAATGTCCTAAACAACAACACGTCCTCTTGCTTGAAGTACTTCGGTGATAAACGAATCAAAAGGTCAAACTACGTAATTGCGTTAATAACGCGTTAACTTTAACAGCCCTAAAAAAAACACAAAATTCGATATTTGGCCTGGTATATTCAATGTAGAATAACATAAAGTTTTGTGATTTTATGATGTATAGTCGACAATTTCATCGCATATTTCATAGCATAAGGTAGCAGGCGAACCAGCTGCTGTGGTTCATAACGATAATGTATCTCGCAGCGATTTCATTGCTTAAACGAACTACACTAATAATATTTAATAAACATGAATAGTATAATAATTTATTCCCTTCTGAGGTGGTACGTCATCCAGACTTGAGTTTTTTCTCTTCACACTCATGCATAGCGTTGGTTTCATTTAAACTTGACGCGCTGAGCAAACCACCTTCTTAATTTCGGGATCATTTGAAGTAGGCTCCTCTCGTCAGGCGGAAAACGACGTAGATTAAAAATATTGACTTTAACGTCATCGTTACGCTTGCTAATCGCGGCAGCCCTAGAAGAGACCAGTTAACGCCGAATATAAATTATTCATAGAATCCGAATACGTGTCTGCTCTCGAAACACCTCACGTTACCGCAGAGGAACACTGTGAACCGCCGCAACCCTCGTTAACACTCACAATAATATTTGACAGTGTGTGGCTGCGGGCGCTGTTTGAACCTCGGAGGCCCTTGGCGGGAACACGCTGGGTCTGTGTGTGTGTGTATGTGCCGTGTTCGTTTATCTACCTTGTGCGTGTGTGTGTGCGCGTGTGTGTGTGTGCGTGCGTGTGTGTGTGTGTGTGTGTGTGCTTGTGTGTGTGTGTGTGTGTGTGTACGTCTCGCAGCACCTGATGTGCGCCGGCCTGTGGTGTCTGGTAGAGGGAGACGCCTCCTGCAAGACCAAACTGGACCCGCCCCTCGACGGCACCGACTGCGGAGCGGATAAGGTGAGCAGTGAGCAGTGAGTCAACCCCCCCCCCCCCCGGCCAAGAGGTCCTGGGTACGATCCCGCCGAACCTGCAGCCGCCCCTTGAGCAAGATGTCCAAGTAACAACCCCCCTACTTGCTCCCTTAATGGCCTGTATCTGAAGTCACCGTGGAGTCACTGTTGGGTGAAAGTGTCTGCTAAGTTACTGGAGCAGAGTCTCCTGCAGCAATGCCTCAGTAGTGGTGTTATGAAGTCCGGTTCATTGTACAGATTTGATAAAATGACACGACGAGCTGGCAAGCTAGCGCTCTCCTGAGTGTGTGTGCTGGTGGCTGACTTAACCTGTGGTGCACTGGTTAGCTGATGCACCACAGGTGTGCAGCACCACCCACCCCCCCAGACTCTAACTGGGCCAGGTGAGGCTGCAGCCCCACCCCCACCAGACACACACACACACACACACGGACACACAGACACACACACACAGACACACACACACACACACAGACACATACACACACACACACACACACACACACACCCACAGACACACACACACGATATAAATCAATTTGAGTGCCTTGAAATGTGTGATATAAATACAATGAAGAATGATTATAATTATTATGATGTTTCATACGTGTGTGTGTGTGTGTGTGTGTGTGTGTGTGTGTGTGTGTGTGTGTGTGTGTGTGTGTGTGTGTGTGTGTGTGTGTGTGTGTGTGTGTGTGTGTGTGCCAGTGGTGCCGGGCGGGGGAGTGTGTGAGTAAGACCCCCATCCCGCAGCACGTGGACGGGGACTGGAGTCCCTGGAGCCCCTGGAGCATGTGCAGTCGCACCTGCGGGACCGGAGTCCAGTTCAGACAGAGGAAGTGTGACAACCCACCGTGAGTCTACGTCTTGACTGCATATCTGTGTGTGTATATCTACGTTTTGTGGCACACACACCGACTGCATATCTAAAACTATATCTACTGTGAGTCTGTGTGTGTGTGTATTCCTTTGTGTGTTAGGATGTGTGTGTGTTTATGTGTGTTAGGATGTGTGTGTGTGTGTGTGTGTGTGTGTGTGTTAGGATGGGTGTGTGTAGCCGTGACCCCCCCCAGCTCCTCTGTGACCCTCGCCCAGCTCCTCTGTGACCCCCGCCCCAGCTCCTCTGTGACCCCCCAGCTCCTCTGTGACCCCACAGCTCTTCTGTGACCCCCTCAGCTCCTCTGTGACCCCCCAGATCCTCTGAGACCCCACAGCTCTTCTGTGACCCCCCCAGCTCCTCTGTGACCCCCCCCCCCCCCTCCTCTGTGACCCCGCAGGCCCGGCCCCGGGGGCAGGAACTGTCCGAAGACCAGCGTGGAGCACAAGGCCTGCGAGGGCGGCCCCTGCCCTAAAGGGGGCCCCACCTTTCGGGACCTGCAGTGTCTGTCGTACGACCGCCACGCCACCAAGAAGAAGACCAGCATGCTGATGGCCGTGGTCAACGACGGTGAGACAGACACCGCTGGACACACACACACACACACACACACACACACACACACATGCACACACATGCACACACACACACACATGCACACACACACACACACATGCACACGCACACATGCACACACACACACAGACATACATGCACACACATACATGCACACACACACACACACACACACACACACATACACCTTCACAAACCTAAACATACTCACACCCACAGAGAAACACAGACACACACACCCACACACACACACACGCATATACGTACACACACACCTTCACAAACCCAAACATACACACACACATACACATACCCACAGACACACACACATATACACACACACCTTCACAAACCTAAACATACACATACACATACCCACAGACACACACACACACACACACACACACATATACACACACACCTTCACGAACCTAAACATACACACACGCATACACATACAGACACACAGACACGGACACACCATAAAACACAATAATACACAGATACTCAGGGGATTACACACGTTTATGTAACACACATAATAACTAAATAATGACTCGTCTGGAATGCCTCTCTAATCTCCACGCATCGGAGTTCCGACGTGTCCGACGGAACGCCGCTCCAGTAAACTCCGCCGCGCTGAAGTGAAGCTTTCGAAGCGGGAACGACGTGTTTAACTTTTGGGTAAACACTAAAATTGTGTTTACGTACGGAGGCCCGCGGCACACCGAACGTTTCATCGGGGCCACGTACACATGCCACCCACACGACTGGCTTAGGTCGACCGCATCGTGGGTGCAGGCGGCGCTGGGATTGTCGCTATATTCCGTACGGTCCACGTCTGTAAAGGTCCCCTGTTATGCCACCGGGCGTGAGTGCCATGTGACCACGATCTAGTGACATCACAAGTGGGAATGTCCACCTACCTAGATGTATGCTGACTAGATCAGTCTCCCTGTCGGTTTATCTGTGCGGTCCACTGGGTAGGCTGGTAGACTAGATCTAGTCATCTCGTCAAGGATGGTCTGTTCTGCAGAGAGAGAGTTGGAGGGAAATAAATGATTTAAACTGAAAGAAATATGACTCACCGTTCATCTCACCTTGTTTTCCTCTCGCCCATGTCTTGCCCTCTCAGGTCGTCGGGTCGTTGCTGCTGTCACTCCCGGTCGGTTGCAACACCTTTCACACAACACAATTATTTTCCCCGCTAGATAGCCTGCCACGCGTCGGTAAGCCTTGTTTTAGATCGGGTCGTCAGCAGTTCAGGCTGCTCCATCGTCACTCACAGGAGCGCGCTATACAACATTGGGCGGTAGTAGCTCAGGAGCTAAGAGCGGTTGTCTGGCAACAGGAAGGTTGCTGGTTCGATCCCCGGGCTCCTCCCCTCCTCCTAGCTAAGTGTGGAGGTGTCCCTGAGCAAGACACCACCTAACCCTACCTGCTCCTGACGTGTTGGTTGTTACCTTGCATGGTTGGCACCGCCGTCGGTGTATGAATGGGTGAATGTGAGGCAACACTGTGAAGTGCTTTGGATAAAAGTTCTATATCAATGCAATCCATTTAACATTTACAATCTGCCTTAGATTTTGGGGCTTTTGTCCGCGACTTTAGGCTAAAATCGTGTCGTGTGGATTTGGGTGGAAACACGTGGGTGGAAAGCTTCCATTGTTGTGAACCACATCGGCTATACCAGCCGCTGGTACGCGATCACACACGCGAGAGCCTTTGTGCGCGCGTAGGCAGAAAAATAGGACGCCAATTGTTCTTATTTTTCCAAAATACGCGTCTGTAAAATGAATCCAGAATGGACTTTTAACACACACTTGTAAACATACAAACCAAACGCCTCGCCGTCAAACTCATGTGGTTGCGGGGTGTTCGGAGGGAAACGCTTTGGAGGTTAACAATGGAATAAACTGCAGCATGTTGTTGTTCTCTTCTCGCTTGGGTTTTTCACACAGATCGAGAAATATGAGTGAACATAACATGAGGGCGGCTCCCTCGCATATATTTTATCGTGGATCTCGTGTGTTGACAGTTATTTTCTGCGCCGTAGATCACGCACGTGCTGCCCCTCGACACAAATATTAAGATCACGTTCACGGGCAACACGCACACACACACACACACACACACACACACACGCTGATGTGCATCGTTATGGACTTGTTTTGACATTGAGGTTTACTTTTTGAAAATAATGATAACTTTCAGTTGTTAAACTCCGGCGTGCTATTTATGTTTGTGTGTTTTTGCAAACCCAAATAAAATATCTTCAGAATAAATACCCCAGTACGAAATAATAATTAAATGAAAGCCTCAAAAGATCCATTAGGGTTTCTGTCTCGCGCCGCACGACGAACAACAGAAGACACTTAGCTCCTTTTGTTTAGAGTTTTATTGTTCTGTTTGTTATTTACCCGTCTCCCCGTCTCCCCGTCTCCCCGTCTGCGTGCTCGCCAGCTGGGCGCGCTCCCAAGCTAGCGGAGCCAGCTTCCTGCTCCGGCAGGAAGTGTTGTGAGCGGCGTCGACGGCCAAGCCCGGATGTCACATACATGACCCTCACGTCACGTGAACCGATCACGCTTCATCGTCACATCACAGCACATACATCGACAAACCTTACTGTTAAAGGGGACATATTACGCCACCAGGTGTGAGCGTGATGTGTGCCACCTAGTGACGTCACAAGTGGGAACGTCCACCGAGATGTATGATTACGAGGTCGCGTCTTGACATCTTGTGAGGTCACTAGACGGCAGTCACGTGGCAATTGTGAAACGGCTTGTAATGGCGTAATATGTCCCCTTTGACTCATTACTCTTCATTCTGAATTCGTACTCTTAATGGGATGTTGGTGTTTTCATTCCAGAGAGGAATTGTGTTCTCTAGCCTCCCGCCTCCAGTCCCTCACTCCCTTACTCGCTTACTTCCTTCCCTTCCCTGCCTCCTTGACATTACTTGTCTGGTGTTTTCATTCCAGAGAGGAATTGTGTTCTCTAGCCTCCCGCCTCCAGTCCCTCACTCCCTTACTCGCTTACTTCCTTCCCTTCCCTGCCTCCTTGACATTACTTGTCTTCAGCCCCCCCCCCATACCCCCCCCGCTCCCCCCCCGGACTGGGTTCTCTTGGGCGTGATTGGAGGACGAGCGTCTGATGGCTTAAAATCACCGGTCTAATGCCTTGACACTTTTTATTTTCTGCTTGTGTGGCTTTATGTGTGTGTGTGTGTCTGTGTGTGCTTCTATGTGTGTGTGTGTGTGTGTGCTTCTGTGTGTGCGTGTGTGTGTGTGTGTGTGTGTGCAGAAAAACCGTGCACGTTGTTCTGCAGCCCCGTCGGCCGTGACATTCCCGTTTTGATGTCGGAGCGTGTGATGGACGGAACTCCCTGCGGACCGTACGAGGCGGATCTGTGTGTCAACGGCAGGTGTCAGGTGATCACGCGCACACACACACACACACACACACACACACACACACACACACACACACACACACACACACACACACACACCACAACACACAGGCACACACATTATATACACACACACACACACACACACAATACAACAGACATACCACAACAAATACACATACACACACCTTACACACACACACACACACACACACACACACACACACACACACATAAACACACACACACACACACACACACCACATACTCACACACATACATACAAGCATACACACACACACCACAACAAACACACACACAATACAACACACATACCACAACACATACACATACCACAACACAGACAGACACACACACACACACACTACACGTACACACAAACACACACACACTATACAACACCCATACCACAACACAGACACACACACACACACACAATACAATTACACACAAACACACACACACTATACAACACCCATACCACAACACAGACACACACACACAATACCACACCACACACAACACACGACAACACACACACACACACACAACACAACACACGACAACACACACACACACCACAACACACCACAACACACACTCACTCAGTGCCGGTGCGGTTGGCCTGGGGACTTGGGCCGGTTCCCGTGGTTCTCCTTGGCTCCAGTCTCGCTGGTTGTTTGGTCCAAACATGATTAGCCGTGTCACGCTTGGGGACAGTTGGAGAGTCATGCTTTGTTTTCCTGTGCTCTCCCCGGACACCCGGACTACACAATTTCAGCCCGTTTATGGCCCAGTTCGCCCAGTCGTCGGGCATCGGATCTTTTCAGGAACGACAGGGCACGACAATCGATCGTTTTATCTTGTGTCTTGTGACATAGTAGAAGGCATCTGGGACGTCTCACAACGCCTTGCGACTTCCCGAGAGAAAGACTAGCGTGTTAGATTTTTTTTTTTCCTCATCCGTGACGTTGACCAATAGGAGCGCGGAGCTCTATCAACAAACAATGGCGAAGCGAGGAACGAAGTTGTTGGTTCTGCTGCAAGACTGGAACTGTGGAACAGAGGAAGTGTTTGTGGAGCTCTGGCAACCACACCCCTGTCTGTTCGATATTTCCTCGAGGACTCCCACGACAGAGTAGAAAAGGACAAATGCTGCCGAGAAAAATAGCAGAGGCACTTCAGCAAACCGCTGAGAACTGCCGTTAGCATCGAGCTAGTTTGTTTACATTCATGTTGCCTAGCACCTCCGTGACCTCCGATGACATCACGAACGCAGCAAGCGATTATTGGTCGGTGACCAACGTGTAGTCTGACATGTCTCTCGGCGAAGTCACGGCACAAATGTACTCTGCGATGCAAAATAGCGTGATACCATCAACTTGTCTAAACCCTAAGAGGGACACAAGGTTGAAGAAGACTCAGGGAGGACTTCTACATCTGTAGTCGCCTCTCCTGGCGCGTCTCGATGCTGGGATTGTGGAACCACGTGCACGGCGGAGGCCAATAGCCCCCTGAAGCTAGACGCTAAGCTCCACCCGGCGTACAGATGTTTGCAAGGGAAGCCAAGGCGACCTGGAGCCGGTCGAGGCGACTGCTCGTCTGACCTGGTGTGTCAAAAAGGGGGCCGCTCATCCTGCCCCTTTGGCAGGCTTTTTCATCTGAGTTCCACACAGAATTCAACAGGAAAACAAGGAAGGCGTTCACTCGTTTATATCATTTTCGAGACTGCTTAACAATCTGAGTCATCGATACCACAAGCGATACTTTTATATTATTTGGTGGAAAGATGAGGCGACAAGAAATTCTTGACAGAACTGGTTTTGCTTTTATTGCCTAACTGTGAGTCCGATTTTTTGGTACATTTCTGATTAGAATTAAGTTCTAATCAAGCCTCGCCTTCAGTAAACACTGCTGATGCATTTATTTGAACGGAATACACTTCAACATAACATATAACTCTGACAATAGTCAAATATTATATCAGCACAACCAATGTATGTTTGGGATTTACAGTCAATGCCATGACTCTTGTCTCTGGAGACACAACCTTACGCTATAAGGACTTGGAAGTCTTGATAAGCTTGGACCTCAGGCTTTTGCATTTTTTTGTAGAACCAGGTTTCGATCAACCTTCCCTGGTGATCGATGATGAGAGCTCTGTGATGAACGTGCTCGAGGATACACACATGAATCAGTTGTAACCATTTCACAGCAGCGGCGGCGGCGGCGGCGGCGGCGTCATCCAAAAAACAAGGAAATTGAGGGATGTTGAGTCCAGGTTCAGGTGAAATACCGCCCGGCCGTGTTCACGTTGCTGCCGCAGACGCTCTTCAACATGCCTCACTTACCTTTTGACATCTCGAGTCTGGGCAGCGTCTCAGTGAGCTGTAAGCCGTAAGCCCTTCAAATCCGCCGATATTGACCCCTCTTCCTCCTTGTTCTCCACTCTTTAGAAATGCTCCACAATACCAGAATTCCACCCCCCCACCTCCCCCCCTTTGTGCTTTGTATTCAGTCTTAGTCAGATAGGATTATAGGCGTTGTGGAAAAGTCTGGACGGTGATCGGTGGAGCAAACTTTATCCGCAACGCGCTGATTGAACGAAGCGCACAAGATCGCACACGCAGTCCTGCAGGTGATCCCGTGTTAAAACACTGACTGGTCTTTACTTGTAACGTCAGTAATTACAAGCAGATGGATCTGAACGGTACCTGAACAACAACGCCTTCTACTGTGGCTCGAACTTCACACCTGGGAGACACTGCGGTGATCCTATGTGTGGCTCGCGACCACAAACCTTTAATTGCAGCCTTGAGACCATGTGGAACTTGTCCTGGTGCTGGTAGCCTCTTGAAGGCCCCCTCTCTCTCTCTCCTCTCTCTCTCTCTCTCTCTCTCTCTCTCTCTCTCTCTCTCTCTCTCTCTCTCTCTCTCTCTCTCTCTCTCTCTCTC
>PIJE02002284.1:30000-40000 GCA_002895965.2 Coryphaenoides rupestris
TCGTCCGGGGTTCAACATAACACCCATTCTACACACACACACACACACACACACGGCCAGACCCTCCGCTGCCCTCCCCTCACCTACCATCTCTCTCCCCCCCGCCTCCCTCCCTCCCTCCGTCCCTCCCTCCCTCTCTCCCTGTCTCTCTCTCTCTCTCTCTCTCTCCCCTCTCTCTCCTCCTCCCTCTCTCCTCTCCCTCTCTCTCTCTCTTCTCCCATCTTCTCTCCTTCTCCTCCCTCCCTCTCCTCTCTCTCTCTCTCCCTTCTCTCTCTCCTCCCTCTCTCCCCTCTCTCTCCCTCTCCTCCCTCTCTCCCTCCCCTCTCCTCTCTCCTCTCTCCCCTCCCTCTCCTCCCTCTCTCCCTCTCCCTCCTCTCTCCCGCTCTCCCTCTCTCTCTCTCTCCCCTCTCTCCTTCCTCTCCCTCTCCCTCCTCTCTCCCCTTCTCCCTCTCCCTCTCTCCTCTCTCTCCTCTCCCTCTCTTCTCTTCCCTCTCTCTCCTTCTCCCCTCTCCCTCCTCTCCTCTCTCCTCCTCCCTTCTCCTCCCTCTCTCCCCCCTCTCCCCTCCTCTCTCTTCCCTCTCTCTCTCCCTCTCCTCTCCTCCCCTCTCTCTCCCTCTCCCCTCTCCTCTCCCCTCTCCCTCCCCTCTCCTCCCCTCTCTCCTCTCTCCCTCTCCCCTCTCTTCTCTCCCTCTCTCTCTCTCTCCCTCTCTTCCCCTCTCCCCCTCCTCCCTCTCTCCTCTTCCCCTCTCTCTTCCCCTCTCTCTCCCCTCTCTCTCTCTCTCCTCTCCTCTCTCTCTCCCTCTCTCCTCTCTCTCTCCCTCTCTCTCTCCCTCTCTCTCTTCTCCCTCTCTCCTCTCTCTCCTCTCTCCTCCCCCTCTCTCTCTCCGCCCTCCCACAGCTTCCTGGGTAAATCGCCATGGCAACTCATCGTCGTTCCCTCCGTGATGCTCGCGGCATCACCTGTGCCGAGACAGATGCTCACGCTGCGTGCGCGCACCTGGACACGCATACACACACACACACACACACACACACACACATACAGACGCACACGGAGAGACAGGACTACGCAGGAGAGGAGAATCCGCGGGGACATAAGCTCCGCCCCCCTCCCCCCAGACATGCACCGGAGCGTTAAGGCCTCGTCGTTGTCGTAGCCAGAATGAAATCGCAATCAGACTGTAATAGAATAACTACAAAATTATTGAAACAACAATGAAAAATACAATACATCCAAATTTTAAAAACCACAAATGTACATTAAAACAAAAAAGAATGAAATCGCAATCAGACGTGGTTTGGTTGTGCGTTTCGGGGGGGGAGCTGGTCCAACAGATGACGATGATAGTAATACCCGATAATTACCCCGCCGCTGCTGAACGGAATTACACTGAGCCTTAAAACCCTTGTTTTAAGGGTAAATCGGTGAACAAAAATAGCCTCCTCTTCCTCCTCCTCCTCCTCCTCCTCTCCCAGGGAACGACCTAAACAGCGGAATGATCTCCTCCTTTATTTATTTCCTCCGTAAATACGTGAATATATCCACTGCGCTATAAATATATATACACGTATATATATTGGTTCTTGTCTTAATTCGCTGGACCAAACAGCGAATCCCAAAGGCTCATTGGTGTGTTGTGAGTCACTGTCTCTCCTCCACCTCCTCCTCCTCTTCCTCTCTCTCCTCTCTCTCTCTCTCTCTCTCTCTCTCTCTCTCTCTCTCTCCAAAGACCTATTCTAACTCCCCAGCCCTGCTTCTGGATAGCAGTTGAGTCACGCCGCTGGTTCATCGTCACGGCGACGACGTTCGAGTGGGACCGCACCTGCTGCCTCGTTTGGCTCCGCCACCGCCATTTGTTGAACCACTGATTGGGTTACTGTTTTAATGGCCCGTCACACATCACATGGCTGGGGTCATGAAAACGTACCGTTCTGTTATGGTCTGGGTTTTTTTCGATGCCATGGAAATTTGTGTCACAACCAAATTGCAATGCGTTTCTTCCGTCGTATTTTACACTGTGTTTTATGAGCCATAAAGACGCAGTACATGTGTGTATCTATGGACATAGATACACAAATATGCATTTATTTGGATGGGATGTCTGTCTCCTGGTATTGTTCAGTGCTGGCACACACACACACACACACACACACACACAATGTGCAGCCAGTCAACAAACTGAATCCAGAAGATCAGGAAATCAGATGAATGTTGGATAATAAATAATGGTGGATAATTAGCAGAATAATCTGACTGACACAAGCGAAGATCTCCCTCAGTTGCACTATACGCACCACACACAACACACACTCCGAATATACACTTACACATACAACAACACACACTAACACACACGCACACACACACACACACACACACACACACACACACACACACACACACACACACACACACACACACACACACACACACACACACACACACACACACACACACACCACACACACACACACACACACACACACACACACACACACACACGCACACACACACACACACACACACACACACACACACACACACACACCCTTACACACACACAGGCTTTCTCAGAAATAAAAGTAGGCTAATTCTGGCCCTGTGCAGTGATGTAGCTGCTTGGCAGGACTTAAAGAAAACGTCTAATCCACTTCAAGGGCTCCTTTCAGAAGAGTGCGGTGCTGCTGAACTCTGGGGAGGGGGAGGAAAGAGTAAACATCAGCGACCCGGTGAGGTCCTTGATTTCCACTCGGCTGTTTGTCCCTCTGACGGAGAGGAGGAGGACGAAGAAGAAAACCTTTGTCTGAGCAGGAGTTTTGCCCCGGTCCCTAAGCTGAAGGAGCTTAGAAGGGGCCCGCTACAAAGCAGAGCCTATAGCTCCTCAGTCCTGGCGCCCAGCGTTTACGAGGACTTGGCCTCCCCGAATAATAGGAACACGGGATGTGCTCAAAGCACGCTGTTTTCAGATTAATTAATGACCGCGATGTTGCCCAAATGAACACAACACAGCAACGCAACCTCAAAGCTGCTTCTCTGGCATTGACGTGTGTGCATGTGTGTGTGTGTGTGTTTCTGTGTTTCTGTGTTTTTCCTTTTCCACGGTTTTAACGGCGCCAAGTTACGAACCACACGCCCTTCAGAAACAACGTTGTGTTATTTAATGAGTAGGGTCTGTCGAGGGGAACGATCTCTCGCGTTGCCACCTCTGCTCTCGACTCCTCGTTCGGGCCGCCACCGTCTCTCTTTGGAGATCCGTCAAGAAACACACACGCACACACACACACACACACACACACACACACACACACACACACACACACACTCCCCTTTGTTTTCTCACACGGCTTCCAGTGGCGTCCCCCCGATGGAGTCGCCCGGTCGTGCGCCGTGTGTGAGACGTCCAGGCTAAGTAGAAGATGATCTAAAAGTGGGTCTAATGGAGGTACAGCCTCACACATCTGATGAATGACCTCAGTGCCCCCTACCACCCCCCCTTCCTCCCTCCTTTCCCCTCTCTCCTCCCCCCTCTCCCCTCTCCTTCTCCCTTCTCTCTCCCTTTCCCTCTCTCCCCCTCTCTCCCCTCTCTTCCTTCCCCTCCTCCCCCTTCTTTCCTCCTCTCCTTCTCCTTTTCCTTCTCTCTCCTTCTCTCCTTCTCCTCTTCTCCCTCTCTCCTCCTTCTTCTCCTCTTTCTCCTCCCCCTCCTCCTTCTCCTCCTTCCCTTTCCTCCTCTCTCCTCCTCCTTCTCCTTTCCCCTCCCTCCCTCTTCTACTCCTCTCTCCTCTCCCCTTTCCCTCTCCCTCCTTCTCTCCTCTTCTCTCCTCCCTTTTCCCCCTTCCTCTCTCCTCCTTTCCTCTCTCTCCTTCCCTCTCTCTTCCTCCCCTCTCCCTCCCCTCTTCCCCCTCTCCTCCCTTCTCTCTCTCCCCCCTCTCTCCCCTTCTCCCTCTCTCTCCTCTCTCCTTCCCCCTCTCCCTCCCTCTCTCCCTCCTCCTCCCCCTCTCTCCCCTCTTCCCTCCCCCTTCTCCTTCTCTCCTCCCTCTCCTTCTCCCCCTCTCCCCTCCTTCCCCCTCTCCCCCCTCTCTCCTCCCTCTCTCTCCCCTTCTCTCCTCCTCTCCCTCCCCTCTCCCCTCTCCCTCTCCCCCTCTCTCTTCCCCTCCTTCCCTCTTCTTCCTCTCTCCTCCTCTCTCTCCTCCACTCTCCCTCCCCTCCCTTCCCTTCTCTTCCCCCCCCCCACCACAGCCCTCCAGGACTCCAACAAACGGTCCATCAACAGCGACTGGAAGATCGAGCTGCCGGGGGAGTTCCAGCTCGCAGGAACCACCGTGCGCTACGTGAGGAGGGGGCTCTGGGAGAAGATGTCCGCCAGGGGACCCACCAACTCCCCGCTCCACCTGATGGTAAAGACATCAGTCTCCTATAGACACACACACACACACACACATGCTTAATGTATGTCTCCTGGTTTAAAACGTACACTCCTCGGCCATCTGCATAACCCCCCTCCGCCACCCTCCTCTCCTAAACACTAGCTCTAACTTGCGTGTTTGTACGTCTTGGCATTATTAATAGTGCTTAGCATTGTTTAGCATATTGTATGTTCTTAGATGTTGGTAATGCACTCAGAATGGCACTTCTGCTCTTATCCCAGCTATTATGCAGGCAACTTATCAATTATGAAACTCGTTCTATTAACCTCGCAACTATGAATGCTTGAAACCTGCTCTATTCTTATCTTTATGTACCACAGTGATATATTGCTGTCTCTCTTTCAACAAATGTACTCTTTGTAAGTCGCTTTGGATAAAAGTGTCTGCCAAATGCCCTAAACGTAAATGTAAATGTAACATGAACGGGGAACGAGAACATCAGACCCTAATCCGACGTCGCGCAGAGATGAGTTGCGTCGGCCTTTGACCTCACTGCAGTGGCGTGGTTAGTTTTACGTTCTCGTTTCCGCAATGTCAGACTCAAAGTATGCCCCCATCCTTGTGCAGTACTTCGCGGTCACCTTCATCCCACTTTGTTGGGACAACACCGTGACCGTGTTGCTTGGTCGTGCAAAATGCCGCGCTTTGCCGAGTTCATTGAATGTTCTGGATGTTGTGCTAGAGCCGAGAGCCTTTGCTGCGCGGTTAGTCATGTCAAGCCACAAAGTACGGCACTTTGTGTTGCTTAGTAACCATGGTAGCTGACCTGCGGCATGAGGGTCAAGCGTTTTTAGGAATGGATTGCGAAAAACGGTCCACAGATATTTCCAGGAAATATTTAAGGGAAAATCATGGAAAAAGGTTACGATATCTGAGAAATGTACATTTGAGACCCCGATGTACGGCAACATTAGCATTTGGCACGTCTAGCATTGGCTAATTGCACAGCATAATGGTTGAGAAATAAGTGGTTGAGAATAAGTTTCCTTAAATATCATCTAGAATGAAAAATAAACGACACCCCAGCACCTGCACTGCACCCAGGACAGGACCTTCAGGTTCCTAGCGTCTCGTAGTCAAGACAAGTCAATTGTATTTGTATAGCCCTTAATCACGGTTACAGTCTCAAAGGGCTTTACAGGCCATATGATTATGGGCCATGTGATTATGACACCCCCCCCTAGCCCTATAGCCCCCGCTAAGGGCAAGAAACAACTCCCTTAATTAACAAGGAAGAAACCTGGAGAACGCAGAGTGGGGGATCCCTCCTTCCAGGGACGGTTCAGAGTGCAATGGGTGTCATACGTTCATCAAAGTGGAAGTACACTCATCCCCTTAAAATCCCCTTATATCTTTCAAAACTTCAGCTTCATGTTCACCCAAAAAAACCCACATCTTTTGACTTTGAAAGTCCCCCCTTTTCAAAACATGTCAAAGACATTTGCACAGCCGTCACTCCACGTGTGTGTGTGTTTTGTGTGTGTGTGTGTGTGTGTGTGTGTGTGTGTGTGTGTGTGTCCGGGCCCCTTGTGAAGGTGTTTTGGTGTGTGGGGCCCCCATGTGTGACCAGGGAGCCTCTCGACCTCTCTGTATGCCACAGGATGAATTACCCGACATCATTTGAGCCCCATGCACCCTAACCACCACCTAACCACCACCCTGACTCCCACCCTGACTCCCCGAGTCCGTATTAAAGGCTGGACCACCCGTGGCGTTGTGAGATATGGACGGACGGACACGGGACCAGCGTTATTGGGGCATAGTTGCGAGCCAGTGAGCTGGGCGGTGATGAGAGCTAACGAAGCTCTTTCGCTGTTCAATAACAACCAAAACACGAACACCGTCGCTATCCTAAAGTCGATTTTTCGTATTCTCGTATTATTTTCTTCTCTACCTGGATGAACAAACCGCTTGTGTTGTCGAGGATCTATTCAGGTATTTATCCATTGCAGCAGGCAACCTTGTGTGGCAAGGTTTTCTGAGTTCCAGGACGCAGGTAAAATGTTGAAACTGGTTTGTTTGGAGAGTTGGCAGCTCTGCTGAAGTCACAGCAGGCGGTAAATGTGGACATGTCCGCGCCCTTGCCCTGAGTGTGTGTGTGGTGATGGCTGGGTAAACCTGTGTGCCTTGATTAATCTCATGCACCACAGGTGTGGAGCCTCACCCACCCTCCCCCAGAGCCTAATCAGTCTGACAACTGCCCCCCCACTCCCATCCCCATCCCCAAACGAAATAACACTCTTTAACAAGGTTACCGGACCAGAGTCATCCTGTATCAAGAGTCATCCTGTATCCCAGAGTCATCCTGTATCCCAGAGTCATCCTGTATCCCAGAGTCATCCTGTATCCCAGAGTCATCCTGTATCCCAGAGTCATCCTGTATCCCAGAGTCATCTTGTATCCCAGAGTCATCTGGTATCCCAGAGTCATCCTGTATCCCAGAGTCATCCTGTATCCCAGAGTCATCCTGTATCCCAGAGTCCGGAGGCCTGGGGCTGCTGCCTTGGCTGGCATGAGGGGTCAGAGGTCACTGGGCATGGCCGTTGGCAAGGCTGTCTGGACGGGGCTGGTAGAGGGGGGGGGGCGGGGGGCTCGACAGCTGGGCAGCGGCGGTGGTATCTCCACAGAGGGGGGCCCGGAGCAGAGGGCCACCCTCCCTCCTCCACCACTAGGGCCCCGGCGTTGACGAGGCATTATCTCCACCTCTGTCTCCCGGAACATGGGGACCTTGGGCTGGCCGAGGTGTGGCTCGACCTGGGGCTGCGGTGGGCTGGTTGCAGGGGCTGCCAGATGCTGCGGACGGTCGCGCTGATCGTGGCGGTTGCTGTCGGAGGAAAGGCAGCCTGTGTGCCGTCGGTGGCTGTATTTAGACACAGCTGCTGGCTCCAGTGCATCTCCGGGCAGCCCTCTGTGTCCCTTCCCGGGGCAGAGAGACCCCCACATGCCCCCTAAGTGCCTTCCGGTGGCTTTTCCCGGCTCCTCTGACACACAGGTGAATGTTGAATACCGCTCTATTGAAGAGTTGGCCAGAGCAGGTGGTAACTGCGGCCCACAGGTCAAACCTGTGCGCCTTGATTAATGTCATGCACAACACCGCAGACTCACCCCAGAGCCCCAGATCAGTCTGACTTGGACCAGGTGAGGCTGCTTCAACCGAACATGAAGCTCACACACTCCACATCCACCCGTTTAGCCGAAAGTCGTTTTATTCATCGTCAGCATATCATGTCAGAATGACCAAATGTGGGAAAGCCTGGAGCACACATCACTCATCTGATACCACCTTTGAAATATTGATACTGCAAAAAGGCGGAAGATATCATTATGAATACATAAAGATTTAGGGGTCACCCCCGAACCGTCAACGATTTAAATCTTTGTTAGAAGGAGATTAATTCAATGTCGTCTTTAATCGTCGAATCGTTGTGTCAGGAGAATGTGTGCGTGTGTAACAGCGGGACATTCCATCGGGAGGACGGCGTGGGGGGGTGATAAATGATACCACAGCATTGCTTGGCTTCGAGGACGAAAAGTTGATTTTTTTGTGGGGGTGAGGGGTTGACTCAGCCTTCTGTGTGCAATTTGCCGTGTTATGTTGTGCTTTCAATAAATGTCCTTATTGTTTGTTGGACGACCCCTTCGTGTAATAATGGCGCTCGTGGCACGATCCAATCATTTTCTCTAGAGAGCAGCAAGTAGAGCAGAACACTCCCGGCCGTCAGTCTAGCAGGTTACACAATGTCAGGGAAAAAAAATACTTTTTAAGTTTGGCAGCATCTCGAAACCATCAAAGATGATCCAAAAAGAGTCAAACGCGAACTGTATCAACAGTTGTCTCGTTCGTGTGCTTGGGAGTGCGTTTGCGCTCTTCTGCTCAATTGAGCGGCGCAGCATTTGTTCTGTACGCCGAAACACACATCATTCACACGTCACGCCGCTTAACGTTTTCTACGTTGTCTTTGTCGATGAGGGGTTTTGTCACGATCGCATGTGAATACCAAATACTCACCCGGCCCGAGTTAAGAGTCCTGGGTTTGGGTGAGGCTGCAAAAACCTGCGGTGCATTGGGGATTGCCTGATAAACGCACGCAGGTTAGACCCAGCCCACCACTGCACACGCTCTGGGAGCGCTAACATGCTAGCACTGTCTACAACAACCCAAACTCCAACTCTGCAATATTTGCCTGAGTCCTGTGGTCGGAGGAGACCAGAGAAGCAATAAGCGTGATATTAGATACTAAGTCTTTATCATCTTAATGTGTCTTCCTCATCTTAACATCCCCCCATATTTAATTAAAAAAATTAATACATTTTTTTATGATTATTATTTTTTTATGATTATTAAAATTTTTTGTATATTTTTTTGTAATTGTATTATTTATTTATGTATTTATTTTGTATTCTATTGTTTACTGTTGTTGGTATTTTGAGCAACCTCTGGCACAAGAATTTCCTTCGGGATCAATAAAGTTCTATCTTATCTTATCTTATCTTATCTTATCCCCCGCCCCCCCTCCTCCAGGTGCTGCTGTTCCACGACCAGACCTACGGGATCCACTACGAGTACACGGTGTCGGTCAACGTGTCCCGGGACAGGGGCGGCCGGGAGGACCAGCGGGACCCCGAGAACCTCTACATCTGGACCCACAGCAGCTGGCAGGACTGCACCGTCCAGTGTGGCGGAGGTGAGCCTCACGGTTAATGTCTAAGCCTAAGTTAATGTCCTTTTTTAAGTCCCACGTTAATGTCTATGGCCAAGTTTTAAGGATGTTTTAAATTAGCCTTTTTAAATCCCAAATTAATATCTTTGTATATCATTAAAGGCTGTAAATTAATGTCTATGTCCATACTTTTTATGATGTCCAGACCTTTTAAAGTCCCATGTTTATGTCTTTGTCCACATTTTTATGTCGCCTTTTAAAGCTCATAATTCACGTCTTTGTCGCAGTTTTAAGGGCTTTTTAAGGCCAAGTCGCTGTCCCACGCTGGCTTTGGACCTTGTTTTACCCTTTTGCTTTCTTTTTGGCTTTTCTTTTTTTTTTTTTTTTTTTGCAAATCCCTCGGGCCTCGTCCAGACCCGCTATCACCGGCCTCCGAGCAGGCGCTTCAGCCGCTCAGATAATCACACTGCCTTTCAATTGAAGATCCCAGTGACTTTGAGGCTTGGCCACGGCCACGTAATCTGCAAGAGTACACTGTTGATTCCCTGCCTTCTTGTGTTTGTTGACACGGTGTCTTAGCAACACTCGAACACTCAAAGAAGCCCTTTGTTAATTATCAGTTTTTGTGTGTTCTGTGCAAAGGTGTAATCCTTGTAATGCCGCGCGTGTGTGCAGAAAGTGTCAGCTCTAGAAGACGCCGATTTTGCGAGGTGGAGGGTGGAGGGTGGAGGGACACCCGAGAGGGGAACTTGAGGGCGTTTGGGGGTTGTTAAAGGAGTTGTTGGGGCCGGGGATCCAGCAGCTGCGAGCGGTAGGCAGAGTGAGGGGGGAGGTAGAGAGCTCCTACTGTGGCTGGAGCCAGGGTCTGCGGGAGGACTGCTGGACGTCTGGGGGCGCCGGTCGGGGAACGAGGA
>PIJE02002284.1:52500-65015 GCA_002895965.2 Coryphaenoides rupestris
GCCACCACCCACCACCACCACCACCACCACCACCAACACCACCACCACCACCACCTCTAACAGAGACCGGCCCCCTCCAGTCTGCTGCCACAGACCCCGGGGCTCACTCTAACTTTTACAGAGAGCGAGAAAGAGAGAGAGAGAGAGAGAGGGGTGCCCATAAAAACCATCCCTGGGAGCCACCGCCCCCCCAGTGTGTGTGATATAAACACCGTGAAAAGAAAGCTGTTCGACTATTTTACGACGAAAATAAGGCACAGACGGAGTCGAGCAAAATTAGGAGGAGTCTCGCCGATCGTATCTTTGAACTTTTGCTGCAGGAAAACGCGGTGAGACGACGCCGCCGGTGTCTCCTATGAGCGGCGAGTCGACCGCCTCAACCCGAACTCGACAAACTTCTTTAACCTTCTTTAAGATAACCCCCGCCGTGTCGTGGGTCACGTGATGCTGGGCACGGGCTCACACACTTGCGAGACAGTTTCCCAACGTGTTCATCTCGAGGATAGCGCATCACATCGTTGTTGTTGTGAGGCCTCCGAGAACTGCAGTCTCATTCGTAAGGGGATTATTATACACGGCAGTAGCTCAGGAGGTAATAAGAGCGGTTGTCTGGCAACAGGAAGGTCGCTGGTTCGATCCCCGGGCTCCTCCCCCTCCTAGCTAAGTGTCGACGTGTCCCTGAGCAAGACACCACCTAACCCTACCTGCTCCTGACGTGTTGGTTGTTACCTTGCATGGTTGACACCGCCGTCGGTGTATGAATGGGTGAACGTGAGGCAATACTGTAAAGTGCTCTGTATAAAAGCGATCCATTTATTATACAGTATGTGTGTGTGTGTGACGACCAGAAGTTATAGTCGGGGGGGGGGGTGGGGGATTAAGGGTGGACTGATTAACACACAGCAGCCTATTTTGGGGTCTTTATCTTCACACATACGTACGCACGCACATATGCGCACACAAACACACAGTGCGTCTAGCCTGGCCTAGATTAAAGCAACAGGGAGGAGTGATTCTCAACTCTGCCCAGAGCATTTGATGTGTGCGCGTGTGTGTGTGTGTGTGCATGTGTGTGTGCGCATGTGTGTGTGTGAGAAACAGGCCAATTATCAACGGCGCTCAGCCACGGAGCGTCGCCGTGGCTGAGCGGCAGGGTCATAGGTCACAGTCTCAGGTGACTGCATCACTTAGCAGCTTGAATCAAAAGAGGCCAACAGGCTGGCTTTGGGGCACTGGGACTCGTCACGCTGTCTGCCTGTCTGTCTGTCTGTCTGCCTGTCTGTCTGTCTGGCTGTCTGGCTGTCTGCTCGTTTGTCTGCATGTCTGTCTGTCTGTCTGTCTGTCTGTCTGGCTGTCTGTCTGTCTGTCTGCCTGCCTTCCTGTCTGTGTGGACCTTACATCAGTTTGTTAACTATTTGATCTTATTCCTCAAACCTGCTTAAACCTGCTACTTGAAGACGTGTACAAGTGTGCTTGGAAGGTCATTACAGCAGCATCCACAGATAGCAATGAAGAGCAGCGTAAGGAGCTCACTTCTTGGAAAACAATACAACAATACATCATAATGTAATTACAACAAACAAACAAACAAACAAAAAAGAACAATGTATTATTCATGCATTGAGCCAGAGCCAGAGAGCGAGAGAGCGCCTCTTCGACAAACATCGTCCTCTTCCCAGCTATGCGCCTCACGTGAGGCATTTTCATAAACTAAATGTTTGCAGTGTTCAGTTCCAGCGTCCTCATGTGACCCCGCGCGCGGTCTGTGGAGATGCTAATGAGCAGGCGGGCGGTGTAAAAAACCAAACATCAGCAAAACTGCTCCACCTCTCCTGGTTGCCGGTGCTCGCTCGCTCGCTCGCTCTCTCACTCACTCTCTCTCTCGTCTCACACACCGACGCCGACCAAGACGGTCGAGTACCCTTGAAAACTCTCCGGCTGGGAAAAAAAAAAGGCACTTTTGTTCAGGTGGTCACTCGACGTTAAAGGGGACTTATTACGCCACCGGGCGTGAGTGTGATTAGCCATTGCAAGCCGTTTCACAATTTTGCCATGTGGCTACCGTCTAGTGACATCACAAGTGGGAAGGGAATGTCCACCTGGATGTATGCTGACTAGATCAGTTAACCTGTCGGTACAGTACAGTCCACTGGGTAGGCTGGTAGACTGATCTAGTAATCTAGTGAATATATTTCTCATTCATTTTGCTGTAAAGACGGTAAATAGCGTGGCTTATATTCCGATGTTTTCCCTTCCCTTCTTGAATCTTGAACAGCAGTAATAATAATGATGATGCTGATGAACCTGAACCTGCCATCTCCTCTGCTTCCCCCCCCCCCAGTGCTCCTCCTCCTGTGGCAAGGGGCTGCAGTCTCGCGTGGTCCAGTGTATGCACAAGGTGACGGGTCGCCACGGCAACGACTGCCCGGCCCCGCTGCGGCTGCCCAACTACCGGCCGTGTCACCAGGGCGCCTGCAACGAGAAGATCAACGTGAACACCATCACCTCCCCGCGGCTAGGTGAGGCGACGACGCGGTCTAAAAAAAATAATACAACCGCAACCGCAGCCTAAAATACCTTCCAGGGGGGACGCTCCACGCATCAACTCATTCATCAGTTCAGGGTCGTGGGGGGTAAACTGCGGTGTATATACAGTATATACGCGTGCATGGGTGTATGTTGTGTGTGTTTCCAAGTGTATTTTTATACTCGGCGTGCAGGCGCCTGTGTGCTGGTTATCTGCTTATCTGGAAAGGCTGCACGGGCCGGCACGTAGGAATGAATGGTGCAGTTTGTCCCCGGTGTGGTGTGTGGTGTGGTGTGTGTTCACCTTGTGAGGGTGTTACCACTGCTTGGTGCTTCTAGTGCTTAGAGATGGACTCCAGCACCAGTGACCCCCACCCAGGAAGATAAAGGAAGATGAATGGGCCACGATGAAATAGCCACACGAAAGTGGACAAATTGAAGCACACGGGGGGGGGGGCAGTTTGCAGTTTCTCTACACCTGTGTGAAGGGGGGCCCCGTTCTCCAGCCATGTCTGCACACCGCACGGCAAAATGGCTGCTTTTCCCGCACATTTGCTCAAACCAGGCCCGGGTGGCAGACTGCAGTCGTGACTCCTCTGTGAGTCATGCGTGTCGCGTGGGATCGCCTTGGCTCGGTTCTTATTGTGTCGAGGTCTGGCAGAGCTGTGTGTGTGTGTGTGTGTGTGTGTGTGTGTGTGTGTGTGTGTGTGTGTGTGTGTGTGTGTGTGTGTGTGTGTGTGTGTGTGTGTGTGTGTGTGTGTGTGTGTGTGTGTGTGTGTGTGTGTGTGTGTGTCTGGATCAGCCTCTAATCAGGGGGGCGGATTGTATAGCGGGAACCTCTTGAGGAGCCTGTGGAGCGAGGCAAGAATAGCCCCAATCAAGTCTCACAAGGTCTCACAAGGTCCCACAAGGTCTCACAAGGTCACAAATCCTTCTCACGTCCACCCCGACAGCAGGGTTGTTATTACTGCACTCGTACTGACTCTCTCTCTCTATATATATATATATATATACCGTAGATATTTATACAAATATATGGACATTGTGCCGGCATATGGAGGGACCTGCTAGAGGGTTTTAGCTGAGCAGAACCAGCCCCGAGGAGATGAGGGTCACGGGCTGCGGGTATCTGTAGACAGCAGGCCAGGAATTGATGGGAGATTTAGGGATGCTAAAATGTAACCTTGCACGTCGCTTTACATGGTCACCAACCCGACGGGTGAATCTGGTGATCAATCCTCATGTTTTTTTTTTGGACTTTCGTGTCCTTATGGACAGGGCAGTCAGCTGAGAGGAGGAGAGATGGACGGGGAGGACGGAAGGAATGACGTGGAGCATCCAAACATACGGTGGACTCTGGGAGCCCGGCTAGCTACCCGCATCCAGAGTGTTGCTAATTCAATTCAATTCAGTCCACGTTTATTATCATGAGACGTAGCCGGAGCGTGTGTAACGAAACAAGGGTCGGACCTCACCGAAACATTGCAAAAGACGAAAGAAATGGCGTAAAATGAGAATAGGACAGGGACAGGGATAGGGCATATTATTATTCTTTATTCTTTATTTGGATCCCCGTTAGCTTCCACAAAGCGGTCGCTCGTCTTCCTGGGGTCCACACAAAAACAACAACGAATAAAACAAATTGAATAAAGCAAACAATTATTAAAATCATGCAGTATCAATAAAACAACAAAAAACTACGACAAGAAAACAAGCCAAAACTCAGAAAATAAGTAAAATGACTCCACATATGAAACAATACACAATCGTAATCTACAATGAAAGCAACAACAACAAAAAAGAAATCAAAGTTTCAGAAACAGCAATAACCGCAAAAAAAACGATAATGCAAAAGGATAGGGCATAAATACAAAATAAAGATGGTAATTCGATATAAATGTAAAATACAATAAGCATAACGTAGAATAAGTATAACAATTTAACATGGAGTTAGTGGTTGTGCAAACCTGTTGTGTATTATAAAGGGCAGTCCCTGCGGTCTCTGAGGGTTAGAAGATTAATCCATAAAGCTGCCGTGGGCCTGAGAGCCTCTGTTCTGTTCCGTTGTGTTCTGAGCCAGGGTGTTTCTATGCGGAGGCCCAGAGGCATTCTGGGTCGTGGCGGATGTGAACCCGTTGGGGTGATGCCGGTGATCACACCTCACTGCGCTCGTCCAAATCAAAACAAATAACGAGCTCATTCTTTATCACCGGAATAACCGATCAATATTCTCCTCTGTGTTTGTGTGTGTGTGTGTGCGTGTATCTGTGTGTTGATGTGTGCGCATGTGCTTGTGTGTATGTGCGTACACGTGTGTGTGGTGGTGTGTGTGTGTGTGTGTGTGTGTGTGTGTGTGTGTGTGTGTGTGTGGCAGCCGCCCTCACCTACAAGTGCACGGGGGACCAGTGGACGGTGTACTGCCGCGTGGTGCGCGAGAAGAACCTGTGCCAGGACATGAGGTGGTACCAGCGCTGCTGCGCTACCTGCCGGGACTTCTACGCCAACAAGATCCTGCACAAGAGCTCCAGCACCAGAGCCCCGCCGGCCTCCTCCTCCTCCTCCTCCTCCTCCTCCTCCTCCTCCTCCTCACTCAAGCGGCTGCCTCCTTTCCGCTCCTGCTTTTTTTGTTTTATAAATGTTGTTTCCGACGCCACCCCACCCTACACCACCCCACCACCCGACACCACCACCCACCCCCCACCCACAACACCTCCCTAACACCACCACCCACCCCACCACCCCCCCCCCATCACAGCTCCCTCTTCGCCACTATCTTCAAAAAACACCTTCGCCTTCGCTTCGTCTCGACCTTCATGTGTTTCCGTCTTTGCGGAGGAGTGTGCCAACCGAACTGTTTGGGGGTTTTTCTTCCAGCCGTGTCCTAAGCTTCCAGATTTTTGATGAAGACTTGAAAATTGTTTCTTTCGCGCCGTGCCAAAGGAAAGGCAGGTTTAGTGCTGAGGGAGGGTTTAAAAAAAGTAAAGGAAAAAAGAAGAAAGCAATCCTGTTGGCTTTATTGCACAGAATTATGAGGAGAGAAAAAAAAGACCCTCCTGCATCCTGACAATAGATGCGTTGGGGCGGAGAAACGTGCAGACAACCACCAGAGGAGCTCCTCCTCTCCTCTGGTGAACCGCTTTCCCCCCGGGCTCCCTGTATCGTACTGTATTATTGCTACGTACATATCGGATACCAATATGTATAAATATATATATATATATATGTGTTTTCCAGATATGTACAATATACATGTATATCAACGTAGAAGTATGTACACGTAAAGTGAAAAAGAGAAATTAAGCGCGGCAAGGATAATAAGAACGATAATATGAGTTGTTATTATGATTATTATTATTATTAGAATTAGAATTATGATTATTATTACCAAGTGTGAAAACACGGGATGGCAAATGAGGTTTTTACACACATGAGCGGGTTAATAAGCTGAGGTGGTGCTGAGGTCGCCCGCGACGTCATCGTCTGAACGCCGCCAGAGCAACGGACGTCTCAAGTAGCAGAACGTCGACGTTCCCGATGTTCCCAACGTTCCCATTTTCCCACTTTTCAGGCTGTGAAAGCCCCCGTTAAGAGTTTAAAGTGGTGCCTCCGGAGGCTGGGCCAGTGGCGAAACTGACGGGAAATCCGATGGGGCATCCGTAGATGAAACCCCCGGGTAACCGCGGTTACAACACAACGGAACCACAACCGACCCACTTGAGCGTCGTGGTCACCTTTTTCTAAACGTGGTTTCGTCGTCCTTGGCGTCACAAGCGCTATGAGGACACACACACACACGCACACAGACACACACGCGCACGCAGACACACACACACACACACACACACACACACACACGGGCATGTTTAACAGTCCACGCATGTGTTCCGCCTGCTGGAGAGGTGCCACAAACGGCGCACTGCGCACGCGTTACCATTTATGTGTCTGCGTCGCACACGGAAAATGTATGACACTGGTGTTGGCGGCCATGTTCACTGTTACGTAAAAAAAACAACGAAAAAGGAGTTTCGAAGGCGAGCTTGAAAGAGGGTCTGCGTTTAACGTGAAGCAGACGTGCCTCGCGCAACAGGTTAGCAACAGATGCTTGCAAGGACCCTCGCACCTCTCGCCCCCCCGCCCAACATTTACTACGATTCAGTCGTAAAAAAAACAAAAAAACGACGTCCTTGCAATATCTGTAGGATCACAAAGGGAGGCTCTGGGGGCTCCACTGGTTTATGAGGACCGAAGTGTAAACTTGGCCAAAGTTCTTCCCCCCGCAAACTTTCCGCCTTCCGTCTTTTTTTAATCTTGTTCTCACCAGGGTGCCGATAACCAGACGTCAATTATTTAAAGAAGGCCTTTAATCTTCTGCTATTTTTCATTCAACACCAACCAAACACCAGCCTGCCCCAACAGACTACCACCCGTGTGTGTGTGTGTGTGTGTGTGTGTGTGTGTGTGTGTGTGTGTGTGTGTGTGTGTGTGTGTGTGTGTGTGTGTGTCTGTGTGTGTGTGTGTGTGTGTATATGTATGCATGGGTGTGTTTGTGTATGAGTGTGTGTGTGTGTGTGTGTGTGTGAGATGAGCGAGCCCAAGGTTTGCGAGGCAGAGTGAGACCACCCTGGCAGGCTGGAGGGCTGGAGAGCTGGAGGGTTGGGGCACCATGTCCACACACAGTTAGTATAAGGACCCGATAAGCGTCTCTCTCTCAGCCCACGCACACACACACACACTTGAGGCTGGCAAAACAAACACACCCCACAGCACAGAAAAGCCACTTCTTAGCCCCCACACACACACACACACACACACACACACACACACACACACACACACACAGACAGACACACACACACACACACTCACACACAGACACACTATAGACACACACACAAGACACTACACACACAGACCACATAGACACACGTCAGCACACCTCACACACACACACACACACACACACTTGTCATATACATACATAACGATCACTCCAGTTTCCCACATGGAACAAGACCACACCCTTCGCCAACACACACACACATAATTGTGTGTGCACAAACACACACACACACACACACACACACATACACACTAGGGCAAAGCAACTACCAAACAACTTGTATATTTTAACCAAACACACTGTTGTGCTTCAGCCCTAATTCCATCCCATAATATGGGCCGTGTGTGTGTGTGTGTGTGTGTGTGTGTGGCCAACGCCGTCGTCGCTTGATGTGATGATAACTGAAAGTCACTTCCTATTGACCTTTGACCTTGGAACTTTTGACCCTCTCGCCCCCATTCTGGACCCTTAGCGTGGATCTGATAATTATGAGTGTCTTTTCTCATGCATGTGTGTATGTGATTGTGTGTGCGTGTGTGTGTGTGTGCGTGTGTGTGTGTGTGTGTGTGTGTGGTGTGTGTGTGTGTGTGCGTGTGCGTGCGGCGAACAGCAGCCTCGGGCGGATCGTGCCGAGGTCAAACGGTGCTAACTTGCGACCTATTTCACTAACCGTGGAATCCATCTCTCTGTGTGTGTTGTCCATGTTTCTGTTGTCAATGTCATGTTGTGTCGTTTTATTTGGATTGGATTTTTTTACATGTTTTAGAACTTATTTAATAACCTAGTTGTATTTCAAATCTAGGAATTGTTTTGGCAAACTGCTTTATTCTGATATAGTGCAAATATGCTAATTATTCCTGTACTGTACTGTACTGTACTGTGTTAGTTGCACATATGTTTGGTACATAAACTGCCACTACATGTATTTTTTAATGGTGCTGACTTTGGTGGAGTTTTTTTTTTGGGCGCGTTTGGAACCTGTTAATAAGTAAACACAATGTGTATATGTAATGTATATGTCATCCCTGTATATATGCTGATATAGAGGGATCTAACTTGTAGATACGTTGAGTCTGTCACCCAGCGCTCATACTGTCGGTCCGCCTCGGTTCCCCCCGGTCGTGGAGTGAGTTGAGTTTTTGCCCGTTATTCAAAGGACCATTCTGAGTAAGCCAATCCGATTGATTGCGATGAATTATATAATGTAAATTGATTTCCTTTTTTTTTTTGGAACATAATAAAAAAAAAAAGTGGTTTTCAATGGAAACGCAAATGTGTTCATTTCGAGCTACGCCTGCAAACGTTGTACGTTGACATTCTTATCAAGTCATATATAGTCCCTTAATGTTACCCTTAATTAAGTTACACAGGCCGTATATTTATCACGCCCCCTAACCACAGCCCCCCCAAAGAGCAAGAGAAAACTCCTTTAATCATCAAGGAACACAGAAATACTCCAAACTAAAAAAACACTCAAATCTTCGTTAAAAAACACAAAGAAAGTCGCAAAATGCTTTGCAAAGTATACTGCAGTTAAGATTCCGATTCCTGTGTGTCATTGTACACTCACCCAAGTGTGACAGTGAACTACGCGGCACACGAAACAAAACAAGCCGATAGTGACAGCGATAGACCAGCCGCTGCACCGCGGACGAGCTGCCTGGCCTGGCCTGGCTGCCTGGCTTGCCGTGGCTGCCCTGGATATTAATCGCTAGCAGCGTCTGCGGTGGTCGTGCCCTGCGAGGGTTGGGGTTGGGGTTTGTTTAATTAATTAATGCCTATAGGGTCTGTCGAGGGGGGGGGGGGGGGGGGGGGTCCTTGCTAGGTAGTGTGTGTGTGTGATGTCTGTGTGTGTGTGATGTGTCGTGTGGTCTGTGTCTGTGTCTGTGTGTGTGTGTGTGTGTGTGTGTGTGTGTGTGGGTGTGTTGTGCAGCCAGGATTGATGAATCGACACCCCGCCTGGCCTAGGAGCAACGGCAACACACTGTCTGCTGTCTGGCTCGCTCTCTCCCCCTCTATCTCTCCCTCTCTCTCCCCCTCTCTCTCTCTCCCCCTCTCTCCCCCTTCTATCTCTCCCTCTCTCTCCTCTCCTCTCCCTCTCTCCCCCTCTCTTTCTTTCTCTCTCTCTCTCTCCCCTCTCTCTCTCCTCTTCTCCCTCTCTCTTTCTTCTCTCCCTCTCTCTCCTCTCCCTTCTCTCTCTCTCTCCCCCTCTTTCTTTCTCTCTCTCTCTCTCTCTCCCCTCCTTCTCTCCCTCTTCTCCTCTCCCTTTCTCTCTCCCTCTCCCCTCTCTTCTCCTCTCTCTCCTCTCCTCCTCTCTCTCTCTCTCCTCTCTTCTCTCTCTCTCTCCTCTCCCTCCTCTCATCTCTCCCTCTTTCTCTCCCTCTCCCTCTTTCTATCTCTCCCTCTCTCGTCCTCTCACGCTCTCCCTCTCTCCCCCTCTTCTCTCTCTCTCTCTCTCTCTCTCTCTCTCTCTCTCTCTCTCTCTCTCTCTCTCTCTTTATCTCTCCCTCACTCAGCATCCCGTCAGCATCCCTCAGCATCAGGACCACCACACAGCATCCCCTCAGCATCAGGACCACCACACAGCATCCCTCAGCATCACAGCATCTCACAGCAGCACCGCAGCTCTCTCTGGCCGTCCGTCGACGCACCCTCGTCCTTACTTGGCTTTTTAATCAACTCTCAGGTGGGCTCGGCTCGCTTGGCGGCGCACAAAGGGTCCGGAAACATTTACACGGTCTGTGAGTGCACTGTGCCGCGTGTACAGCAACAGCAAAGATCACATGACAATTGTGGGATATTAGAGAGATACGGTACCAATCGACCGACCTGTTTAATGTTTTCTTTTTATATATCTTGCATATTGGTAACCTTATTCAACCTGTCTCTGTTATACTATTCATTTACATTTACATTTACATTTACATTTTGGGCATTTGGCAGACGCTTTTATACAAAGCGACTGACAAAGAGTACATTTGTTGAAAGAGAGACAGCAATATATCACTGTGGTACATAAAGATAAGAATAGAGCAGGTCTCAAGGATTCATAGTTACAAGGCTTAATAGAATGAGTTTCATAATTGCTAGGTTGCCTGCATAATAGCTGGGATAAGAGCAGAGGTGCCATTCTGAGCACGTTACCAACATCTCAGAACATACAATATGCTTTTCAAATATGAATAATGCCAAGACATACAAACACGGAAGATACTATAAGATACCCTCCACACACACACACACACACACACACACACACACACAAGACACACGAGCACAATAATTAGAGCCATAGGGTCACTGTCTTCAAGGACCTGGGAACAGCAGGAATGCCGCGTTGCTGTTTTTCGGGGGGCGGAATCGGAAACGCGACGAAAACAAACAGAAGAAGAAGAAGAAGAAGAAGAAGGGCAAGGGGAAGAGCCATCATTATGAGGACGCGCCTGAATAAAGGCAGTAAGTGTTGAGTCATTTCAGAATCGAGTAATTACAGGAGCACATGCAGTGGAGAGCGGAGGACGGGAGGCGTTGTGAGAGGGGCTGACCTGAGGGGACCTGCTGAGGGGCTGGGAGGGAGGGCGTTCCATGTGTGTGTGTGTGTGTGTGTCTGGGTGTGTGTGTGTGTCTGTGTGTGTGTGTGTCTGTGTGTGTGGTGTGTCTGTGTGTGTGTGTGTGTGTGTGTGTGTGTGTGTGGATGGGTGGGGAATATATTGCATAGTTCTATTTCTATTTTGCTAGCTCTACTTCTATTTTGTAGTTCTATTTCTATGCACTTGACTGCCTCATTTGCACTCTGGTTAGACGGCAACTTCTTTTCGCTGTACTGC
Source organism: Coryphaenoides rupestris (assembly GCA_002895965.2). Classification (NCBI taxonomy): domain Eukaryota; kingdom Metazoa; phylum Chordata; class Actinopteri; order Gadiformes; family Macrouridae; genus Coryphaenoides; species Coryphaenoides rupestris. The sequence continues at coordinate 63,694 of PIJE02002284.1, forward strand.
ACTTGTGTTGTGCAATGACAATAAATGTAAATTTGAATCTAATCTAATCTAATCTAATGAGGGAGGGAGGGAAAGGTTGGAAGTGTCGGCACCCTCTGTACCTGTTTGAGTGGCCCTTCGGGTGACCCTGCTCTCGCTGTCTGCCGCTGTCACACTAATGGTGGCGCCGACTAACACCAAAAATGACAGGTTTCTAATAATTTGTCGCCGAATATTTAGTCGATTGTTTCAAATGTTACAAGATTTTCTGATGAATCACCCAAAGAAATACATTTGTTTTTGAATGCCGTGTTATGTTTTTTTAACACTTAGAACCGTCTGTTGTTCTGAATAATGCGTATAATTCATTTAGATATAGATTTTTATTTCGACATCCATATATTGACGTGACATTTATTGTGTAAAATCATCCCTTATTGTCCCGGTCAGAGCTGCAGAACCCAAGTGCAGGCAGGACACGTAGGTCGACGAAAACCAGGTTTTAATGACAGGGCAGGTAGACAGGGCAGGTACAGGGCAGACAGACAGGGCGGGTAGAGGGGGAGGCCAAACAGACAGGGCAGGTAGAGGGCAGACAGACAGGGCAGGTACAGGGCAGACAGGGCAGGTAAAGAGCAGAAAGGACAGGGCAGGTACAGGGCAGACAGACAGGGCGGGTAGAGGGGGAGGCCAGCAAACAGACAGGGCAGGTAGAGAGCAGACAGACAGGGCAGGTAGAGAGCAGACAGACAGGGCAGGTACAGGCAGTGTTGTGTCTGAACGCGTTCATTGAATGATAGTTCATGAACTCGTTCATATTTTGGGCGAACGTGAACTGACTACTGTATTACTGCCTGATGAACGTTACTGTGAACGCGTTCATTCTGGGTTCTGTGAACGCACGCTCTCTCAGTTTAACTTCGTTCAATAGGGTGCCAGATTTCTATAGAGAAAACCCAGCTAAAACACACCGTAAACAGGCCTTAATATGTAGCGGAAAAAACACCCAATCTGGCAACACCAGCCACCAGTGTCTCACTGCCGCATGCGTCATCAAAACAAAGCGTTAAAGCATCAATGGGGAATGCTGTCCCCTCAATGTTAATGTAAACCCTGGTTGGATAAGGATTCAAAATTGGATATGAAGATGAAAATCTGACGCATAGTCTTCAGTGTTAAAACTGATCAAATAATTGCTGTCTGTGGTTCTATATGGGCTGTGGCAATAATTTAGAAAAAATAATAGCTCGCAGCAACATTGAAAAAAATGAACTATGAACTAGTTCATTTTTTGGAACTGTGAACTTAGTTCAAAACTTTGAAATACTTTACCACACTGTACA
>PIJE02002285.1:0-10123 GCA_002895965.2 Coryphaenoides rupestris
AACTACAAATCATTCCTCGACAACACACCAACTCATGGTATCGCCATCTCAAACAGGAAACAAAACAACAACACCACACACTACCACCAGGCGTCCACTCTCCGAAACCACTTTTCCAATGCAACACTTCCCCCGTCTCTGGTTCGCAGCCTCGCACAACCAGGTGACATCAGGTTTTGAAAACACGTCGAACAAAACAACCAACCCGATCACACGGGAGCGAACCAGTATAGAGTCCGGGTCTCGACCCATGATGCGTTCGTAGGCGACTGCGGTATTTTATTGTCCATTATCTCACACACCATCCTCTCTACATTTTTTGTGTATAAAGTTCTCAACCTCTCATCACCTCTCCTCAGCGCTGTTTCTTACCATCGTGTTGTGTGGTCCCTCCCTACCTACCACTACACATCACCCATACAATAAGCCTAAACCGCCGGTCGACCTACTGTGTCTAACGCGTCTGTGTCATTGTCCATTCCCCATCGCCAAAGGACAACACGGCTCCGCCCGAGCGAGAGATCATGAGGACGAGACAGAAACAAGCGAGACACATTTCCACACAACCCTCCTTGACTCCCTTCATACAGCTACCACCTCCAATCAACACTGTCTAATGCTTCAGGCTCAAATTTTAAGGTGCTTCGCAAGGCGCTGTACCTCCCTCACCACTGTATAATTCACATAAGGTTTTTGTGGTGAAGCATAAAGTAAGGAGTGAAACATAAGTCTTAACCGCTAATTCTGGCACAACACAACACTGATGCAGCAGTGTTCGGCACCACACACACACCCACACCTCAGGCGTTCACATGGGGCCTCCCAGTACCCTCAGCTCACAGTCACCAGTTAAAAGCACGAAAAACTAAACTTAAAGGTTTAGTTTTTTAAAGTGCCACTATGAAACGGGGAATCTATACGGTTATCCGGCGGTCTGCGTTAAGCTATTGCTGTAAGTTAAGCGCAGTGAGCCGGGGGTCGCCGCCGTGTAGCCGGCGGTCCTGAAAGACCATTTAACCCCCGCTAATCCGTGAGCTAGTGAGCGAACAGCACTCTCCGCCGCGCTAAGGACCCAGAACTCGCCACGCGCCATGCCGGTTAATCAACCAATATTATAATCTCCTATCCCGAATCCCCCTCCCCACAGAAGTCACACCCCTGGCTCTATCTGCTCTCTCTCTCTCTCTCAAGTCCCTCTCAACGGCTTTTATTTTTAACGCTGGCTTTATCTTCTGCCGTGCGAGAGGCCGTACTGGTCATTAGCGTCGGCCACAGAAGCGGAGGAAGTGGATTAAAAGAATGACTTTACCACAAACGTCGAGCACAACACTAACAAGACGGACCGCACTCATCTGTTTTCTCAGTGGATGCGATACTTGGCGTTCTGCCTTTTTGCCAATCGCCGTTTTTTGGGTCACGCCAGCGATTTTTCTGAGGTGGACGACTCCAGGGTCCGGAGAGTTCAAGTCGCACCGTGTCTTCGCTCCCACCCTGTTACTGACCTGCACTGATTCCACTACTGAGCCGCAAGCCAGGCCTATGCCATGCGGCTGCCTCAAAAACCTGGGGAGGAAATAATGAACCTGGAATAATCTAGAGAACATTTGATTTTTCACATACAGTAGAATCATAATGAATTAGATGCAGGCAACCAGTGGGCAAACTGACTGACCTGACTAGGGACCACATATAAAGTTGATTTTAACTTTTTTTGCTGGCTCTGTTAATGGCTGTGTCCACCTAGTGTCCACCTTGAAGTGTGGTGGATAGATCAGCCTACCAGTTGCTACAGTCCACTGGGTTAGGCTGATCTCTCCAGCATACTTCTGGGTGGACACTCCCACTTGTGATGTCAAAACCCGGAGATGACGCCGGTGTTTAAAACCGCTTGGAGTGGCTAATCACACCCACACCTGGTGGTAATAATACGTCGCCTTAATGAAAGCTTCTAGATTCTATACATCTGCTCCTGCCATAGATTAGATATACGCACACAATGTGCTGAACAAGAGACACACATGGTTCCATATTACAGTATATGTGTTGAGTTGACGTGACTTTAGTTTACGGTGCTGGCTTCTAGAACTCAGCTGTTGTTTTCTTCTTCAAACATCTGGAGACCAACTCCCTGAGACTTCCTAAATGTCCTCCTCATCAGGATGAGGATGTTCATGGTCGTGTGTGTGTGTGTGTGCTGTGTGGTGTGAATGGGTGAATGTGAGGCATCCATTGCTTCAAGTGCTGAAGATCCACGTATTAAAAGTGTATTCACTACAATGGCTGGGAAGTATAAACTCATGGGAGCAGACGGTACCGATGCAGAAGTGAAGTGTCAGCGAGTGTTTGAATGCGCTCCACAGCGTCACCTATAGGACGCTCTCGTCTCCTCACAGGAGATCAGGTGAATTCTGAGGCCTCTCTGGGCTCCACACACAGCTGAGCTTGCAGATCAGGACAACGTACAGAAATACCTTCACCTACCACACACACACACACTGATTACCTACACGACAAGGAAACAAGGATAGCTTTCACCTCATAACTCCTTACTGTAGTATCCTACCATGTTACAACTCCTTCCTCTCGTGTCCTACCATGTTATAACTCCTTACTGTAGTGTCCTACCACATTATAACTCCTTACTGTAGTGTCCTACCATGTTACAACTCCTTCCTCTCGTGTCCTACCATGTTATAACTCCTTCCTCTCGTGTCCTACCATTTATAACTCCCTTCCTCTCGTGTCCTACCATGTTATAACTCCTTCCTGTATCCTACCACATTATAAATCCTTACTGTAGTATCCTACCACATTACAAACTCCTTCCTCTCGTGTCCTACCATGTTACAACTCCTTCCTCTCGTGTCCTACCATGTTATAACTCCTTCCTGTATCTACCACATTTATAACTCCTTACTGTTGTGTCCTACCACATTATAACTCCTTACTGTATCCTACCACATATAACTCCTACTGTAGTGTCCTACCATGTTACAACTCCTTCCTCTCGTGTCCTACCATGTTATAACTCCTTCCTGTAGTGTCCTACCACATTACAACTCCTTCCTCTCGTTGTCCTACCACATTATAACTCCTTACTGTAGTGTCCTACCACATTTATAACTCCTACTGTTGTGTCCTACCACATTATAATCCTTACTGTATCCTACCACATTATAACTCCTTACTGTAGTGTCCTACCATGTTACAACTCCTTCCTCTCGTGTCCTACCATGTTATAACTCCTTCCTGTAGTGTCCTACCGTGTTACAACTCCTTCCTCTCGTGTCCTACCACATTATAACTCCTTACTGTAGTGTCCTTACCAACATTATTAACTCCTTCCTCTCGTGTCCTACCACAGCGGTATAACTCCTTTTCGTAACTCTTATTGCCGCGAGGGAACATAGCACAACCACCCCTAAACATGAATGATGATATATTTCAGGATTGGGTGTATTTTTTATATCCAGTCTATGGATGTAATATGACCAGTAAGTCTCTCTCACACATGTCAGTGGGTCTATGTTGACTGCGTCGGTTTCACTCTGTTCACCAAAACAAAGCAAGGAAGGTGTTTGATTGTTTGTTTGTCTTGTTTCTAATCCAACGGTTACCAAAGCCCCCCGACTGAACTGTTGCCTCTAAAAGTGACTCAGCAGCGCAGACGTAATAAAAGCAGCAACAACAAACTGTGAGAGACGGGATGAGAGGGATTAGGGCTCGCCGGTGTCTACAGTTATTACTCTACAAGCCCCACGCCGGCTTGGTTGTTTTGTTTGAGATCACACATGCCGGAACAATTTGAGCCGTTTGTAAATCAAATGTAAAACACGCCTGCCAGTCAATATCGCCTTCCTGCTCCTCCCGTACACGGAGTCCAGGACCCAACGTGCCAACGTCTAGCAGGGCCTCAACTGGTTGCTAGGTTACTCTAGACCAGGGCTGTTCTATTACAATTCAACGAGGTCCAGTGATAGAGAATTTCCTCGAGCAAATGTCCGGATCATCATCATCCATCAGTCTAACTTGCGTTATGAGTGTCATATAGGCGCCTGTATATTGAAGTAGCCTCGTAATCATATCAACATCTATAGGCTGCGTAGTTTGGACTTTTGTCAACTCCATTTCACAGTCTCAACCAATTTTATAATGAACAATTTCAACACATCTTGACAACAGAACAGCTTTCAGTACCTCAGGAGGTAAGAGCGGTTGTCTGGCAATAGGTAGGTTGCTGGTTCGATCCCCTTTCCTTTTGAGCACCTCTCTCTCTCTCTCTCTCTCTCTCTCTCTCTCTCTCTCTCTCTCTCTCTCTCTCGGTAACAGCATCCCTCTCTGAACTCTGAACTGTCATGATTAGCAGCATTAGCATCAGAATTCACCACATGTCAGATTAGGGCAATCACCAGATGACACAATCCCATTCATTCATTCAATCATTTAGTCATTCATCTTGTGGGGGTCACATGACTGGTCTGATCTAGAAAAAAAAAAGTATATTTCCAGTTCTTTTCTATTTCCTATACTAGGATCCCAAAACACCGGCACATGCTAGTCTGTTCCGTAAACCCAACTAAAGGCCGTTAGAGGAACTACACGCTAGTCTCGTCCACAAGGGACTCCCAAGCAGAAGGTGACGGCTGGGCTCCATGTAGGTGTGAGAGGAGGGTCGTGTCTGGTTGACCTTTGAACTGATTGTGTCGCATGTGTCAGCTGACGCCTCAATCCAATTAGAGGCGGAGTTAGCACCTGCTGCTCTCCCGTTCATCAGAGAAGAAATGGACGATATTGTATTTATTAGACGGCTTTGTTGAATACTTGATTCTGATTGGTCAATTATGGCATTCTGCGTAATGAGGCATCCATCATTCACATGAGTCACATGACCGGACTGACGGCCGTATTGAATCACATGACTGGACTGACGGCCATATTGAATCACATGACCGGACTGAGGGCCAAATTGAATCACATGACTGGGCTGACGGCCATATTGAATTGTTGTTTGTGTACACAAGAACACACCTAATCCTGGGACTAGTATGTGTGTGTGTGTGTGTGTGTGTGTGTGTGTGTGTGTGTGTGTGTGTGTGTGTGTGTGTGTGTGTGTGTGTGTGTGTGTGTGTGTATCTGTGTGTGTGTGTGTGTGTGTATCTGTGTGTGTGTGTGTATGCGTGGGTGTGTGTGCGTGGCTGGGTGTGTTTGATCTGATAATCCACGGGAGGTTAGCCGGGTCGAGCTAAATTGCTGTGAAGTCATCTAACACTGTAGCGCTGGGATTAATGCAATACTCACAGATTGAATGCTGCACTACAGATACTGGAAGACACACACACACACACACACAACACACACACACACACACATTTGCGTGCACTGTCAGCTTTGTTTTCCTCAAGCTTTGTTTGTTTTCAATTGTGTGAATGTGTGTGTGTATGTGTGTGTGTGTATGTGTGTATGTGTGTGTGTGTGTCTGTGTGTGTGTGTGTGTGTGTGTGTGTGTATAACCAATATCCGGTGAAAGTTTTCAACAACATAAAAATCCTTCTTTTTAAACAGCATATATTCAACCCATTCATTCCTGTAACATTGATGCCATGATGGAATATGATTATTGATTATTGATCTCCATATTAGATCACACATCAACTCCTTCATAGCCAATAGCAAGGTGTTCATCTTTGTCTCTATGGCATGAACACAGGGTGTGTGTGCGTGTGTGTGTGCGTGTGTGTGTGTGGATGTGTGTGTGTGTGTGTGTGTGTGTGTGTGTGTGTGTGTGCGTGCGTGTGTATGTGTGGATGTGTGTGTGTGTGTGTGTGTGTGTGTGTGCGTGTGTGTGTGGTGTGTGTGTGTGTGTGCGTGCGTTTAAATGAAAGAGGTATTAATTCTAAAGCTCTCAGAGTGGTCCCAGTATAGCGAGCGATATAGTCTTTTATGTAAATGTAGTATTTTTCACATTTCCTTCACTGCAACACGACTAATCTCTTTATGGATGGTGTGTGTGTGTGTGAGTGTGTGTGGAAGTGTGTGTGTGTGTGTGTGGTGTGTGTGTGTGTGTGTGTACGCACGTGCATGTATGTCTTTATGCGTGCGTGCGTGTGTCTGTACATGCCGGTATGATCTGTGTGTATGATATGTTCTGTAGTAGGGATGCATATTCTGCGTCAACGATTGTACGATTTGTAATCTCGGTCTAAACTGTGTCATATATGTCATTCGTACATATATGAATAATTTAATTTAATTAGTCTAGAATCTTTAAATCAATGTTTAGAGTCCATAGTTTGAGCCACAACTCAAGAACCGGTGTCCCTGCCCCCCCGCCCCTGACCCTGACCTTGGCCCGGGCAGGTCAGAGGTCACCAAGCCTTTAGCAGGTATGCGGAAACACACAATCTGTTTGACTCACGTTCACTCAAAACAAGGTGTGAGACATTTTAAATCTTCTGTTCCCAATGTATGTAGCTGACATGACAGGTAACAAGTCAAAACCATCAACACAAAACAAACACTCACTCACTCGCTCACTCACTCACTCACTCACTCACTCGACAGCCTCCTGAGCTTCCTCTCTCTCCCACTCTCTCCCTCTCTAGACGCCTACCCCATCTCGGAGGTGGTGTACACCTGGACCCAGGGGGCGTCCAAGTCGGTGGTGGTGGCCGAGGAGGGCTCCAGACTCAACCAGTACCATCTGATTGGTCAGACTGCTGGCACCGAGGACATCTCCACCAGCAGAGGTACAGGCGCCACACCTACTGGACCTCAACTCACTAACTAGAGCCACAACTCTCTAATTAGAGCCTCAACTCACTAATTAGGGCCCCAAATCTCTAACTGGAGCCTCAACTCACTAAATAGGGCCCCTGGTCTCTAACTAGAGCCTCAACTCAGTAACTAAAGCCTCAGCTCTCTTACTAGAGCCTCAACTCACTAACTCGGGCCTGGACTCTCTAACTAAAGTCTCAACTCACTAACTAGGGCCCCAGCTCTGTAATTAGTGCCTCAACTCTCTAACTAGAGCCTCAACCCACTAACTAGGGCCTCAACTCTCTAACTAGAGCCCTACTGGATCTATGCTAACAGTTTTCTAACCTAATTTAGCTTAGCAGTGTCGAACCAGTTCTGCCTGACAATGTAGACCTACATCATAGAAACAAAATGGTGTTTGAGTTGTACCCAATTCCAGGAACAAACATTGGACCTGGTGCACAAAAGTCACATTTCCAGGGGGTCGAGCTACGGGGGGTTTTCCACCAGGACCCCATCTTTTGGTGTCTAAGTGAGTAATGGGGACAACAATTGTAGAAATTGGTCCACTACTGAGCGAGATTGTTTCAGCCCTGAGCCACGAAACGTCTGCATTGTAACCTCTTTGGGGGCGATAGCGCTCCGTCAATGTGAGTCCTCTGAAAGGGCTCGTTTTTGCCACTGACAGGCTCAGATTGTTAGACACACTTACAGAACAGAACAAGTGAAAGGTAAAGAAAAAGAGAAGACGTATTCCTCTCCATAATGTTATCTGACACGTTTAATTACATTGCAGCTGAGAGGCTTGAAAGCGATCTCTTTTTAAATTAATCACTAAGATCCAGTAGGACCCAGGTTGAAAAATCCAGAAGTACACATGAAGATGTTACGACTACAGTTGTTTGCTCTGACCGGTCGAGAAAGCTCATCTATTAGCATCACTACGTTGTGAGCATAGCATTCATCTTAGCGTAGCGCGATGATCCCTCCCCCAACCCTGAACTTGACCACAACACAGAGAGAGAGAGAGAGAGAGAGAGAGAGGAGAGAGAGAGAGAGAGAGAGAGAGAGAGAGAGAGAGAGAGAAGGTGAATTCCAAGGATTTGAGGATGCCTCCCACACACAGCCAGCTGTCTCTGGATCTCCAGACGTCCAGGAAGGATCACTAATACCCAGACTGAACCATTAGAAGAGGGGTCAGAGATCACTCATCCCTGGACTGAATAATTAGAGCAGGAATCGGAAGGATCATCAAACCCTGGACTGAACCATTAGAGAAGGGGTGGGAGGGTCACTCATCCCGGGTCTGAGGTGCTGCTCTGTGGGATTAATCCCCACGGAGGGCCCATCGGTTGTGCTTTTACCGAGTGACGTCAGGCTCAGCGGTGGTGGTGCTGGTGGTGGTGGTGGTGGTGGTGGGATTGGTGGTGGCGGCGCAGCAAGGCCGTGGGCATCTGCTTAACCCCGTTATGTAAAGCTCTGCGATAATACAGAGGGAGCAGAGGGACCCTGTAATCCTAATGTAATGCAGAAGGCTCCTTCTACCCCCGCGGCTGACCAGGAAAGAGGACGCTAGCATTCAGTCCGTAGCGTAGCGTAGCGTAGCGTAGCGTAGCCTAGCATCCTGTATCCCTGCAACCGCCCGGGATCCATAAGACTAAATACTCTCTATGTTGCAAGCTGTAGCAGAACGATAAATAAATACGGTGGTGTTGTGGTTCGACCCCCTCGGTGTACGCAACAGGTCCCGACATACGCGCACACACACACACACACACACGCACGCACGCACACACGCGCGCACGCACGCACGCGCGCACGCGCGCACACACACACACACACACACACACACACACACACACTTAACCCTTCACCACGCGCTGACCTCTGGCTGAGTCGGGAGGGTTGGGACCTCGGTGAACTCTCCATAATCTGAGGAGCAAACGGTCTTTAGCCCGCCAAAAATAGCGTGCTAGCCTCTTACCTACAGGGGTTTAGCCTCGCGGTAGGAAGGTAAATATATGCACAGTATTACTCGGAGCAGGAGGGAAAGCCCACGGCACACACCCCCTTGTGTACTCCTCGTGTACTCAGATACGCACACGAAGTACAGCAAGACAAATACAAACAAACAAATAAAGAACCAGAAACACACCAATACACATAATCCTACAAATACCCTCAAAAGAACCTGACCACTGGAGGAAGTTGAACGTTGTTGGAAGGATGTTGTGTTTTAGTCTCTACATCTAAAAGGTCTGGGATTGTGTCGGGGAGCTCCCTGTGGAGCCGGAGTAGGAGCAAGGAGCAGAGAGAGGAGGTGGGAGGAGCAGGGAGACGGGCAGCTAACAGGAGGAGCAGGGAGAGGGGAGCTAGCAGGAGGAGCAAGGAGGAGAGAGGAGCTAGGAGGAGCAGGGAGAGAGGAGCTAGCAGGAGGAGCAGGGAGAGAGGAGCTGGCAGGAGGACCAGGAAGAGGGGAGCTAGGAGGAGCAGGGAGAGGGGAGCTAGGAGCCAGGAGGAGCAGGGAGAGGGAGCTAACAGGAGGAGCAGGGAGAGGGGGGCTAGCAGGAGCAGGGAGAGGGGAGCCAGCAGGAGCAGGGAGAGGGGAGCTAGGGGGAGATCCGTCCTCACCAGTTGATGAGCATAGCGGCGTTGTTCTCCGCGATGAAGGGCAGCTCCCCGTGGACGCTCCAGAAGCCCATCAGTACAATCCACCAGACCCGCATGGTGGTCCCGGTTCCCCTCTCAGGTCCTCAGAGCGCCGCCGGTCCACAGAAGAACAGAGTCAAGGTTTGACCCACGGCGGGGCAGGGCTGCAGGTCAGAGGTCACCGGAGCCCGGCCCGGGGACTCGGCCCGCGGCTGGACGACATGGTGCCGGTCTGCGGCGGCCGAAGCGGAGAAGAACATCCACAAACCTTCTCCTCCTCCTCCTCCTCCTCCTCTTCTTCCTCCTCCTCTTCCTCCTCTAGGGTCACCTCAACCCACCTCCGCCCCCGGCATCTGCCCACCTGTCAGGAATATTACCCACACCGATCTGATCCCTCGTCGCTCTCTCTCGTTTGTTGTTATTTGTGTCCAGATAAACTGAGGAAGATGTGCTTTACTCAATCAAGTGTCGGTAGCCCTGACAGAATGGGATGGTTTGTTGCAGCGAGGAGGGGGGTGGGGGGGAGAGAGAGAGAGAGAGAGAGAGAGATAGAGAGAGAGGGAGGGAGAGGGAGAGAGAGAGAGAGAGAGAGAGAGAGAGAGAGAGAGAGAGAGAGAGAGAGCGAGAGAGAGAGAGAGAGAGAGAGAGAGAGAGAGAGAGAGAGAGCGAGAGCCAGATCCAATCTGATCACGAATCGATCCGCTACAGAGAGAGAGAA